>CM060462.1:805000-857500 GCA_030544235.1 Lepturacanthus savala | reverse complement strand
CATTAGTATCACTGGTAACACCTGTGTTTACCTATTAGTTCATGTCAATACCTCTGGTCTCTGGGTGGTTTGCTGTTTGTTTGCAGGAGGAACCGTGTTGTCTCCGTGTTGCAGAAATCAAACTGATAACAGCCGTAAGAGCTGAAGTGCCTTTATTTTGAAAAACTGTACATTGAGAGATAAGAGACCAACAATCTGATGAGGCTGTTTTATTTGTCCGTTTCCACTGAATGGTACCGGCCCAACTTACCTTGGTTACCTGGTACCTGCTGCTATTGTTGGCATCACCTCCTTCAGGTTCCAAACCAGGTGAGCAGTTACTTTGATGTGATGCAACCAGGCTGTTGGCCACTGATTTGGCCACAGGATGAGCCACGACAGTGTTTCCCACAGGCCAAGTAGCATAGTGTGGTGCTGTAACAGGGGCGGGGGTTGTGGTTTATGTCTCGCTCTCTGCTGCGTGTGAGGGAGGATGACAGAACTGTGTTGAAAAGAGAGGACAATTAAATTTGAGACACTCGGTTTTCATTGTGTTGTGCAGCACCACACGATGATCTATGTGTAGGAAACCCAGCATGATGTCTGGCATCTTCAGTAGT
The DNA here is from genome assembly GCA_030544235.1 of Lepturacanthus savala. Classification (NCBI taxonomy): domain Eukaryota; kingdom Metazoa; phylum Chordata; class Actinopteri; order Scombriformes; family Trichiuridae; genus Lepturacanthus; species Lepturacanthus savala. The sequence continues at coordinate 856,901 of CM060462.1, read as the reverse complement.
TCAATAGATCAATAGTGATTGATTATTGGATTAAAGAATGTAAGAAACATTGCACCAGAACATGCTTTGGTCTGTGTCAGATGTGGAGATGCTCCTGTGAGTTTTGCCTTAAAACCAAACCAGTTCGGTGTGAATCTGCTCAGTTAACTTTGTCTCCTGCTTCACACCATAAATATCTACAACTACATATGTTTTCAGGTTTTTCAGGAGTCCACAGGAAGTGGAGGGTCTTAGGTTCTCCAGTTAGTGCAGGGAGAGATGGAGCAGACTAATAAATGCTGTTCTTAGATGTAAAGTAATGATGCAACAAAAGAAAGAAAAACTATTTTCAGATGAGATAAAAAAAGAATCTTTTGACGGAAACAGGAAGAACACGGTCTGTCTCACACACACACACACACACACACACACACACACACACACACACACACACACACACACACACACACACACACACACACAGTTTTAGGCTTAGATTGCAGTCAACTTGCTGCAGGTCTGATGGACAGTTGTTAATGTGCAGGTGTTTCATTTCAAAGAGAAGTTACATTAACCCATTGAAGTCTATTACTGTCATTTTATACTATATATATTTAATCATGCAGGTTTCTTGAATAATCCTCCAATTTTGTAAATAATGGAATAAATAGATTTGATGTTTATGGGCATATTTGTGCTAGCAGCAGCTATTATAACCATTAAAATGCTATTTTCTGCAAAGAAAAGAGTAAAAAATGGAGTAAAAAAATAGACACTATGATTAATATGGTTATTATTATATTATATGCATAAAATCTGTGTTTAAATGGTTTAAACCACAGAGAATTCCTTCCTCTGCAGCTACAGATTTGCCTCCTTCCCTCTCTGTCTACAGACTCATGCCCTGAATTTATCCAGTTAATCATGTTCATCATGTGGCAGGTGGAGCTTCAATCAACCTCCCAGAGGCTGATAATCATGGTGTGACTGTCGGTGAATGTTTTGCTGTTAAATACCAATGGAGTCAATATGTTTGTGTGCACATGTGGGACTGTTACCACCTGCTGCGGGAGCTCCGCCTGCCTTCATCACTGCAGCCTATCGAGTGTGTGTGTGTGTGTGTGTGTGTGTTGATGACGTCCGTATGGATCCGCCACATGTAAATGAGGTTGGGGTCCTGCTGGGCCACCAGCCTCTATCAGTCCAATCATAAACACTTATCAGCCTGATTGGGCCACGTGTTGAGCTGCAGATGCTGAGGGAACAGGGCTGTTAACGAGCTGCCAGAGGAGAATGGTGTTCGCCTTCAGGTGTAGAATGTAAGAAAGGACTGACTGTGTGAGTGTTTTCCCAGCACTATCACCTAACACAACACAACTAAGTAGGACATTTATCACGAGTCCAGTTTTACTTATCAACACAATTTCAGAACTGAGATGTAGACTGAGATCCAACCTTTGAACATAAATTGTAGCCTATATCTGTCTCTCCTTATGTGAATGTATGGCCGTGTCTTACCCAATGTACAGTTTATCTATAACAACAATTTATCTCATTTGACCAAACATAAAAAATCTACTTCAGATTCTAATTTTCTTTAGGAATACATACATCCTACAGCTGTGCACTAGGTAGTAGTAAGTCAGACGTCCTGCAGACATGAAGACCTCTCATCATACTTTACCTTTTTACACTGAACCAGTCTCAGTCTCCAGAGGGAAAAGTTTAACCACAGATCCATTGAACGTTAATGCTTCAGACGTGGTGAAGTCATTCAGAAGATGTTTCTCTTCAGTTTCTCTTCTCTTGGTTGGAGGAGGAGCAGCAGCACGTCGGTAATCTGCAGTCAGAGCCGTGGTGTTGGATGCAGCAGCGTCGGCGTTGCAGCGGTTTCTGAATAATATAGATGTTTAACTGATTCTGATGACTGTTTGAAGCCATGTACATTCATATAAACAGAGCTACTGTGCATCATACATGTTCAGCATGGGACGTTTTTGACTGTGGATTTGTGCGAGCAAGGTAGAGATTTAAGAGAAGCAGGAAGTGGTCGGTCCATGTGGCGACCACCTATTCTGTGTACGTCCCTTTAAGACCGGCGAGGTGGGATGAAGGTTCCTCCTCCCTCCTCCTCTGAGGCTGAACGCAGGCTGCAGCGTGTTTGTTGTGTAGCTCAGAGCTGCTCCGTCACCACCAGGACCTGCTCCGCTGCTTATCTGCCCTCTCTTCTTTAATCCAGTCACACTTCCTGTGAGGTCTGACAGCCGCGGCCAGCTGACCTCGCGGGCCGCCATATTCAACAGAGACCAATTTAATGCCTCAATCAATAGCTGGCAATCAATGGGGAATGGGTTATGGCTGCAGATAAGCCCCTCACGGTCCCGCAGCCCTCTTCCCTTGGCCAAAAAACGTAATGAAATTGAGCATAAATCCCTCTTCTCGCTCCCTCTCTCAAACTCGCTTTCATCCTATTCCAAAAGCAATCTGGACTTTTCCCCCTGAGTCAGCACTACGGCGTCCAGGAGGGAATCAGGGAAATTAGCATTTGAAGAGCTGCTTTCCTTCCCTCCCTCTGATCCGGCCCCATGCCCACGCTTGACCCTCACTTCACTTTGTAGCATTAAGGAGTTTCTGGTATCTGGTATTAGATAAATAAACCCTCTCCCTTCGTCGCCTAAAACCCTGAAACCCCTGAATACTTCATGATGGGACGGCTGAGCGCTTCCAGTCCCAAGCGACTTTCGCTTCAGGTACAAAACCTTAATTAGGGACTAAGAAATTTGCTCATTAGCATTACCCATGAGCACCAGGGACAGGGCGGGTGGGCCGCAGCACCGCGCTCCTTCCACCTTTTGCTGTTTTGTGTCCTTTTGCTCCAGCGGGACGCTCGCAGGACAGATGGCCGGGCTGTGGAAGAACCCTTCCTGCCGGCAGCGTAGGCGCATGCAGACGAGCTGCGACGCCCGCAGCACGCAGCCTCAATGAAACATCCAATCATGTGGCATAATGAGATTAAAGAGAGGGGTGAGAAACACCATTATACTCACATTACCGGCCCTGCTGGCAGGTAGCTCCGCTCCCAGGCCTGTACACTGCAAGAAATGAAACCTGAAAAGGAGGAAATATCAGGATTTAAGAAATCAAGATTCAATAAAAGTAGATAAAAAGTAAACCATACGCTGTTTTCATCTCATAGAGATTTTGTTTAATTAATGAACAAAAAAAAAGAAAAAAAAACTTGAATAAGCAAAATGATTTGTAAATTTGTTTGTTGTGTGTGTGTGTGTGTGTGTGTGTTTGTGTGTGTGTGTGTGTGTGTGTGTGTGAGTAATAAACGACACAATACATATTTGTACAGAACATTCCTGAATGCAGCAATAACACACATATCATCATATGCTCCTGAAGTAGTGCATGTGTCAACACTGTGTGTGTGTGTGCACGTGCATGTGTGTGAGCGTTCTGTTGCAGTGTATCCAGGGAGTGCTCTGTCTCTAACCCGCAGTGTGGTGTGAGGACTGTAAGGCTGCAGTGCTGCATTACAACAGAGTCTGCAGCCTCTCTGCAGTAAACACACACACACACACACACACACACACACACACACACACACACACACACACACACACACACACACACACACACACACTGGTGTTGCCAATGTTGTCAGAGGGTGAGAACGGGCCTCGGCTGCAATACGTTATTTGTGAAACTCTTTCTGCATTATGCTGCATCGCCATGGTTACCACAAAGCGCATGTGTGTGTGTGTGTGTGTGTGAGAGGATTTGCAGTTGGAGTAAAAGACGTACAAGGACATGCCTGGAGGTTATAGACAAGCAGCTAAATTAATGTCTTCATGCTAAATGATTTGATGACAAACGTGACTTTGAGCTGCAACAGCTGAGCTGAGATCAGCAGCAGCTTCTACCATCAACAGTATATCGAGGATGGATGCTGCTGATTTCAGTGACCTCTGTGACCTTCTGATTTCTACACATTCCCTTCAGGATGGATGAGTTCATCACTGATTACCTGCAAAACTAACGGCAGTCTTTGTCAAGATTCTATTGAGATTAAAGTGAACAAAGATAGAAATGACGGATAGAAACCAGACGCCGGCGCTGGTTTAACACACGATCCTGATGTTTGTAGCTGAAAGCTTGAAGTCTTTCAGAGTCAGAATCCAGAATTAACACAAACTCCCAACAGATGAAAGCAAAGGAAAAAAAGAAAGTGCTGGCATCACTGACCTCATCAATAATGGAACTGAAGCATCATAAGCTGCAACAATTAATCAATTAATTGATTAGTTATTAAATTCATTGTCAACTATTTGAATAATCAATTGAAAAAAATGTTTGTTTTCTTTTATCCTCCTTTAGCGTCCTGGAAAACCTGGAAATGATTGGCTGGTTTTCCACTGTTGCATAAATAAATGTGGTTTAATGTGGATAAATTAGACATTAAAGCTATAAATCAGTTAATTTGACTTTAGTCAAGAGACTTTATTGTCATTATCCTGGATAAAGAAACATTTGTGAAGCCATGGCTTATTAACAGTAGAATAATACATAGAATACATGTTAATAAATAAAAAGTATTGGATTAAAGGGGAATGGGAACCCTGGACCAGGTGTTCTTGGGTGTTTTTCACCCCTTTCAGTCATTTTATAGATAAACTAATCCATGAAAGGAGTTTATTCATGATGTTAGCAGTTAGCATCATTTGTTAGCAGATATAAAGTCGCCTGCAGAGAGCTCATCCTGCAGCAACTGAGCATCCTCATGGATCCTCTTAATCACTATCAGTCCTGTATGTAGAAGACAAAGGGAGACGTCGGGTGGTTCTCATCCCCCCAACTGGCCTTAATCTGCCTCTAATCCCAGCAACCAGTGAGAAGGAGACTTCAACTAAACAAACCTAAAAGATGAACCTGAACACGATGGCAGAGCTCTGATCCTTCCTGGTTGGTCAGAAAAGCTGGTGTGAAAACGTTAACTTGGTAATGGAGGAAGAGTAAGGGAGGAGGGTCAGGAGGTCATGACCCTCATTACACCACCTGCCAGATGGTCATGAGTGAGTGTGTGTGTTGGTCTGTTATCATGGATGAAGGCAGGAACTAACTGGATGATGACACAGAGGGAAACACACAAAGGTCCAGAGGAGCTGCCGTTGTGTTCATGACTTATCTGGATTATTGGATTATTGGAACCATCTGTGATTTTTCAGCAGGTTTTTATTAGTTTCATATATGCAGGTTTAAATTAAACATGTACATCTAACAACAAATTCATCTTTAAATCAGATGTTTCCCGTTTTACAGCAATGTAAATGGATTTCCTACAGAGAACAGTTCCCACAGCCTTTCATTACCAGCCTTCTCTAATATTATTATATATAATATAATATTATGATTATGATTATTATTATTACTATAATATTATTATAACTATTGCTGTAACTCTGTCAGATATAAGGTTTGACCTGCGACAGCTGAAAGATCAGGTGTTGTAGTTCAGATAAAGAGCCAAACCAGACCTCAACCACAGCATCACAGCTTAGAACATGTTTGAAGCAGCTTGAAAATAAGCTGTAAAATAATGTTTTCATTAAATGTGAGCAGGTGGAGACTTTTAAATATATCAGTATCCGTTCAACAGCACAGAGCTCATCCAGTTGTAGTTTCTGAAGAAAAGGAAACTTCTAAGAAGTGAACACTTAAGATTTACCCAGATACAGTAATGCTTCTGTTTCTGATTGGCTACACGACAGCCAATCAGAAGCAGAAGTCTCCTAATGGGAGACGTGCTGGATTCCTGCAATAAACCTGAAATAAACTTTGTGATGGGAGTTTGTGGAAAAAGACCCAGAAAGTTCACTGTCACGTTCAATGTGTGACACCTGGTGTGAGTCCTGGTAATAGACACGTGGATGGATGGATGGATGGATGGACGGATGGATGGATGGACGGATGGATGGATGGATGGACGGATGGACGGATGGATGGATGGACGGATGGATGGATGGATGGACGGATGGATGGATGGACGGATGGATGAATGGATGAATGGATGAATGGATGGATGGACGGATGGATGAATGGATGGATGGATGGACGGATGGATGGATGGACGGATGGATGGATGGATGGACGGATGGACGGATGGATGGATGGACGGATGGATGGATGGATGGACGGATGGATGGATGGACGGATGGATGAATGGATGAATGGATGAATGGATGGATGGACGGATGGATGAATGGATGAATGGATGAATGGATGGATGGATGGACGGATGGATGGATGGACGGATGGATGGACGGATGGATGGATGGATGGACGGATGGATGGATGGACGGACGGATGGATGGATGGATAGATGGATGGATGGACGGACGGATGGATGGATGGACGGACGGATGGACGGATGGATGGATGGATGGATGGATGGATGGATGGACGGATGGATGGATGGACGGACGGATGGATGGATGGATGGACGGATGGATGGATGGACGGACGGATGGATGGACGAACGGATGGATGGACGAGTTTGACGTGTTTCAACTTATAGAATCTGTCTCTGAAAGTAAAGAGCGTCTGTGTCTCAGGCATCTCTCTGTTCATCAGATCAACCCTGTGTGAGTCCTGTTTTCTGGAATTAGTTTGGATAGATAGTCAAACCATCGTTATTATGATTAAACGTTAAAGGCCTGGTGTGTTGTTGTAGTGTCGGGTGCAGCTCTTGACATATGGAGCCTTTTTTCTTGCAGCACATCAGTTTGAGTCCCAGCCGGAGTCATGCTGATAATTAAAATCCCATAGACTTGCATATCACATCATTATCCTGTGGTGGTGTAGGGGTAGAGCTTGTTCCATATAGAGGATTTTTTCAATTGACCTTTGCTGCATGTCTCCCCCATTACTTCCTGTCTCTACTACTGTTTAATAAAGGCATTTATGCCACAAACAAATCTTTAAAAACACAGTTATAATCCCACAGACGGAGGCGTTATCCTGCAGCAGCACCTTTGCAAACCCACAAAATATTGTGGAGTTGGTTTTAATTTGCTCCTTAATTATTGCAGTCGCAAAGTCACACGTTCCTGAAAGAGCTGATTAACTGATTTTAGCTTAATTAGTCTTTTAAAATCAAAGGGAATGGCTGCGTGTGAGTGGCTGCTTCATGCTGATGTCCTGATTCTCTCTGCTGCAGTCGGACGCTTTTCAGTCAGACATCCTTCACCGTTTCCTCTAAACCCAGATACTCACTCAGCTCATCAACCCCCCTCCTCCGTGTCCTCGTCCTCCCTCTTTCACTCCTCTGTCCTCAGGCTCAGTAACGCAGGCAGCAGGGAGGAGGGAGGCAAACCATGTCAAGTTCTCCTGCTGACCTGCTGATGCAGCCTCCGTCCTTCAGGCCAAATAAAACCCAGGACCACTTCCCTCAGAGCTGCAGGACTCAGGATTTAGGTTAGGAACAGACTGTATCATTGTATAAAATGCTTACGAGTAGTATTATCATATTTTATATTATACTTTCTATTATTATATTTTATAGATCTGACCAACATTATAACAGCAGGATTCAGTGGTGTTTTCTGTGGAGTAGTGGATGATGACTGTTGCCGTGGAAACAGAAGCAGGACATTAAAGAGACAATGAGTGATTATGGTGTCACAGTAAAATTGTCAATGTTAACATTTAAAGGGTTAAAATTCAATCGTTGTATTAAGACCGACGGTTTTACCGTGTAGCTTCTGTCACGTGACGTATTTCTGAGAGGAACAGAACATGCAGACGGAGGAGGATTTAAAGGGATTCACTGAAATCGATGATGGATTCTCCTCTGCAGCAACGTCACATCAGGACGAAACGAATAAATTAGAACTCAACCACTAGCAAAACGTAATCAGAGCGTCTCCCAACTGAAACACAGAGGCAGTCAGTCATCACACACTCACTGACACCGTTAATGATGGATTCACGGCTTCACAGCAGAAACGTGAGCAAACGTTGAAAATGTTAAATGTTTTATTGGAGGATTTTCATCTGTAGCATTTATAAAACATTGACATTTACCATGGGGAGTTTAAAATGATCTTATTGTGGTGTAAAAGTCTTTGCTGAAAGAATCTAATGGTTAAGGAGCATTTCACAGCCTGAGACTGTCTGTTAAAGGCAGAGTTATACAAACAGATGAATGAATGTGGATTATTTAGCTTTGCTATTTCTATTTTTGTCACATGTTCATGATTTGTAAGTAAATCACTTGAAGAATAGAAACACCTTCACACCTGCTTCAACCATGTGTCCACTCAATAACGCTGCTTGGAGCTGCATGAACGGCTGTGCTAGAGGTGGGGGGGTGGGGTGTGTGTGTGTGTGTGTGTGTTTGGGGGGGTCAGCAGGTCAGCTCCTCTGGTCTCTGAGGAGAAAGCTGGAGAGTCTGAGCTAAAAATACAGCTCAGCATCTCACACACACACACACACACACACACACACACACACACACACACACACACACACACACACACACACACACACACACACACACACACACACAGCCTTCTTCAGTCCTGGATCCCTGCCAACACACACACACACACACACACACACACATGCATGGGGCCGTGCAGACAAAGACAGCGCTGCAAGCAAATCTGGAACTAGAGAGGCAGGTGGGCGGGGCAGAAAGGAGGATGGTGTGAAAGAGAGAGTGAAAGGGGGAGGGGCCGGCATGCTAGAGGATGAATAATAAAAGTGTGTGTGTGTGTGTGTGTGTGTGTGTGAGCATGCTTTGCTCAGAGAGCTTGCAGAGAAAATAGAATGAGAAGAATTACGGAGGAGAAAAGAAGAACGGAGAGCAGGAGGAATAGAAGCTGATGTGTGAAGACGCCCTGGCCGCCGGCCGAGTCTGAGAACTGATGATGTAATCGTTTGTAATTGGCCCTGATTAGTCGTTAATTGCGTGACTGGCACTGCGGCGGGGCCAATCAGGCGGCAGGATGTGACAGCGGCGGCGTACTGTATGAGCTGCTTGTACAGCAGCAGAGGTCACAGCTGGACGTAAATGAAAAGCATCACCTCCTGCTGCAGAAATGATCCATTATAGGAAATTATATCACATTCTAGACAAGAAAGGTCACTTTTACAAGTGCAGAAATCAAAATCAAAGGTGTGCAATGCATCAAACCTGCAACAGCAGCTGATTTAACATACACACAATCAGTGGGTAAGAAACACTGAGTTAAAATCCCACTGTGGACTTTACTGGTCCAGTAAAAGTTTATATAGCTAAGAGTCTTTTTCCACCTCATTTATTGCTGTGATAAGTCTCTGACTTCTGTCAGTGAGATATTCTCCTTTTGTTTGAGGAGGAGATTAACTTCCTGAATGGCTCGCCGCTTCCCGTCGACAGCGTTTTAACTGGGAAACACTCGGCGGCCGCGCTGCTCCCGAGCTGCGACTGTTTACTGCTGCGGTTGTTGTCCATCTGTCTTCACTCTCTCTCTCTCTCTGCCAGCTGCCGTCTGCATTCAGTCCGGCGGCCAGAAGAGACGGCTCCTTGTGTCCCATTGATGCTCCGCGGCGGGAGGTCAGGCCTGATTGGCCGGTGTCCCTCGATAAGAGCCTTTGAGCATGAAAGCTGAGCTGTGATTAAGCTGCGGCCGTTTGGTCTGAAAGGGAGACTTCAAAATACTCGACGGCCTCAAGTAGCTTTAATTCACAGCCTCTTTTGTTTAGACTGATGCTCTCTGCTCGCTGCTCATCATCCGGGAGGAGAGGCAGCTACAGGATATATTATTATATATTATTATATATTATTATATTATATTAGTGTGGGTATTCTCCAGCCACCAACCCAAACATGACATAGAAGCACGTTAGATTTAAACAAATGTTGAATCTTGGATCATGCTATCAACAAGTTTTAGATTCCAGATGGATTAAATATTTAAAATCCATCGTTCTTTTTGCAGTTACAAAATAACAGACCTGATGAACGCGTCTTAAAACTGTGTTTTACTTCTTCTCTAGTACAAAACTACATCATCCAACATAGACACAGTAGTGCATAGAAAAAAGTCCATCCATAAAACACACATCAAACTCAAAGAAATCAACGTCAGGCTTGTTTTAACAGATAATAATAGATGTTTTAAACACACCGGGACAGTTTTAGTGTTAGTAGACGTTGAGGGACTGAAAACAACAGAAAAACCTGCTCTAAATGTCTTTATAGATAAGAATATTCTAACGCAGACTCATATAATAAACAGTGTTGTGTGAGAGATTTATCATTCAGTATAAACCAGAAGTGATGGAGAGTGTCTGACGCCTTTAAGGAGGCAGCAGAGGCATCATGGGATGAAACAGTGATGAATAAAATACCCTGAAATAAAATTCAATTTACAATTTAACTCTGAGTTAAGTTAAAGTCTGAGAAAATCGTATACACATATAAAAACACAAGGTCACTGAAGTGTAATAACCTTTAGTTTAACCTGAGGAACACGCTGCTATCAGGTGGTATTTCATTGCTTAATTAAGCTTTTTATTTAAGGGCTACGACGTTTGGAGATTCTAGAAGATGATTCACTTATTTTATCAACATTCAAGTCGAGGCTCCCCGGGAGCAGCCGGTGGACGTCTCCGGGTCTCTGGGAGTATGATTCACTCCAGCAGGGTTAGTTATTCTCCACAGACTCCAGATTAAACCTCACTCTACTCCCTGCTGCTGATACGCCCTCTCTGCCTGGGTCTGCTGTTATTAGTGCTACCTGGGCAGCTCAGGTGTTTTGCTGTGGCTGTTTTATTTGACTGCGACTCATTTGTTTTATTGCTGTTTTTAGTTTCAATGCTGCTTTATTCCAGCTTCCTGCAGACTCAACTAATAGTCTTTATGCTGCTAACGTGTGTCACATTATTAGATCACATAGAGACTGGAGTAGAAATGTCTGCAGCTTTTCATGTTTCCAGGAGAAGAACACTGAGAAACAAGGTATTAAAGTAGAATAATCTTATTCTACTGGCAGATTATTCATTGAATTTATTATCTTTTCTTGATTTTAGTCAATTGTTAGTCTTGTTGTCCCATTTAAACCCAGATTTTATTCAAAGATTCCTGCATTTAATTATATCAGTTGAGTCACTAACAATCACATTATTATTATTATTAATATTATTATTATTATTATCATTAATAGCATTTTAATGGCAGTTATAGCTGCTGATGTCATGTGACAGTCGTAGACTCAAAGGCTCATAGCCTTCAACCCAAACCAGGAAAGAAATCTTAAAGTTAGATCAATTATCTGACAGTAGAATATGATAATTCTACTCATTATTAGACTAATTGTACCAAAAACAAGATGCCTCCACCTGTTTCAGTGTTTGCAGCATCCTGGACTCTCTGCTAATTTCCATTTGTCCGTTTTCATTCTCCACCATCACTGATGTGTTGAAGAAGCTGAGTCACTGTGAGGAGACACTGAGATCATTCTGTTAATCTACTCTGTTGATTTCTTTGCTGTTATTCTCATATATTCTCCATGTTTCCGTGTTTATGAGAGTTTGATGGAGGTTCCCATGGACCTGCAGTGTGTCAGTGTGACGCTCCGTGTGGTTCTTCCCTGCAGACGGTTTCAGATGCATCAGATCTGACAGCTTAACATAGTTCAGCTACAATCAGACGTAGGAGTGTATCAGTGAGTGTTGTCAGGAGCCTGTTTATTATCTCAGTCTGTCTCCTAATGGATCTATCTGGAGTCAATACAGCAACCGCCAACACACACATCAGAGTTTATGTGATTGTGGTGCTGAGATGTTCCGCTTACTCAGAGGAGAGCTGCAGCAGATCATCTGTCAGCAACACACACACACACACACACACACACACACACGAGCGTGGCTGTCGGAGTAAGAGGATCCGGGTTTTCAGCCGCTGACACATGAGGCCGAGTAACATTTGTCGCTGTTAACAGTTTCATATTTTTTTGAGCCGTTTATTCAGATGTCAGTGTCAGATCAGTTGGATTCTGACGGTTTAGGAGGCTTCAGCTGATGTGAGCTGCATTTAGAGATGATGGATGACGGCATGAGGAGCAGCAGCAGCTTCATCAACAGCCTAAACACTGGAATAACAGCAGAGACAGAGGTTTGTCCCCGACACTGACTCACATCGCTCTACACTGTGTGTGTGTGTGTGTGTGTGTGTGTGTGTGTGTGTGTGTGTGTGTGGACACTTGGTTGACTCCTGTGTCATCATCCTCTCTGGTGATTTAGCAGCAGCCATTAGAGGTAAAGTGACGTTAATCCATCCGACAGATCAGAGATAAAACTTCCATTAATCCATCGATCAGCGTCAGCGGCTCATTCAGCAGCAGGTGTGAAGGGAACAAAAGGACAAACAGCGGTTTAGGAGACACACAGGACACTGTAGGCGGCTGCTGGAGCAGCCACATGTGCTCAGAAAATGCTGAGTCATAGTCTGAGACGTGTGAAAACAGCCTCAAGTAAGGCTGAGTAATCAATTGAAGTTTGATTTGTGCGTCAAACGATCTCCCAACGTATTAACTGTAATTAAGATGAATTAGTGTAAGATCTGCTATAAGCTACAACAAATCTGTTGCTGAATGAATGTTGTGTATCTAAAATTCATCATTTGATTTCAATATTGACCAAAATGATTGTGGTAGTGATTTGTTCCATAATGGGCAGCCTTACCCTCCATCACAGCTGAGAAAGTAAACACAGTAATTATAAACAGGTGATGTAAAACTGAAAAATCAAATCTCTTCCTATTTTTTAATGAGGAAGCAGGTGTCGTGTCACTTTATTACCACATTTCTGTAAATCTGCTTGGTGTTAGTGGAAACTGAGCTGGTTCATCGTAAACCTCCTCAGCGACATCAGAAACACACGGAGGGAAACGTCCGGCGTATTAATGAAGGTCGCCTCCGCTCAGCCGCGTTCCTGCCGACGGGAAGGTGCTGACGGAGCGGCAGGAAGAGGGAGCAGCCGAGCGTCTGCTGAGGAGTTTACCGCCCTGCTGGGACGCCTCGGCTCCGCACAGCTGGACGCCCTCATCCCAGATATGTCAGAACACACTGACACACTCCACTTATTGGTTGGAGGCATCTGCAAATCTCATGTTGCTCTGATCAGACTGAACAGGCTGAACAGAGAGAAGCAGGTATGCAGCACGTTTGGTTGTTGTTTTACTTCGTATGTTTATTACCCTTCAAAAGTTTGGGAATTTCCTTCTTTTTGAAAGAAGAGCACTGTTAACTTTAAACTAATCAGCAATACACTCTGTACATCACTAATGTGGTAAATGATGTTCCAGCTGCTGATGTCTGTTGTTGCTGCATCAATATCTACATATAGAGGAACATTTATAGCAACTATCACTGCAGTGTTCTAATGGATCAATGTGTTTGATCATTGATCAGAAAACTAATGATGTTAGCACAGCTGGAAACAGTTTAGCTGCTTAGAGAAGCTGCTATAAAAGCAAAACTTATTATTTCTAATACAAATCATTATTTCTAACCTTGTCAATATCTTGACTATATTTATTTTACATCTCATGGTGATAAATAAAAGTCTGACATTTCATGAAAAACACTAAATTGTCTGGGTGACCACAAACTGTTGAACTGTCGTTTATCACAGTCCATTTATTTCCAGTGGTTTTCTAAACACTACATAAATGTAGTGTTTGTGAAAAACACATAAAACAAATACAAAAAAAAAAAAAAACGCTGAAGGAGGAAAATACTTTCTTTATTGATGAATATTCAGATTCTTTTATTAGTCCCACAGTGAGGAAACGTCACAGCAGCAAAACAGGACAGTGAGTGATATAAACAGTATTCATTATATACAAGTAATCTGGAGTAAAAAACAGAGTCTGTACAACGGAGCAGGTCAGAATATTAGACGTGACAGTTGGATTCAGACACAATCACAGAAACGAAGCAGAAGCAAGAAAACAACATACAAAACAAGAACAACAAAGAAACGCTGCAGATTCACTCCACAGTCAAGTCACAGAAACAGCAGGTGAAGACGTGTTAATGTGAAGCATGAAGCTCCAACATGGAACAGAATGGATCAGACTACTGTCGACCTCCGTAGACTCTGTAACAGAATCGCTGCTGATGATGCTGCAGATCAGATGTTTAAATGACTTTTATGTCATTTTTAAGCTCCATGCTTCACATTAACAGCATCAACTGTGACGTGCTGTTGTTGTGACTGTGGAGTGAATCCACAGTCGCTTTGGGGGTTTGTGTGTGTGTGTGTGTGTGTGTGTGTGTGTGTGTGTGTGTGTGTGTGTGTGTGTGTGTGTGTGTGTGTGTGTGTGTGTGTGTGTGTGTGTGTGTCCTTTTTCTTTTATTTTTGGGTTTTCAGTCTTTGATTCTGCTTCGTTTCTTCAATCACATAATTTAGTTTTTCTGTGGCATTTGTTTTATGTGTCATTCTATTTGCATCATGTCTGTGTTGTTGTTCTGTGTGTTTGTCCTTGCTGGCCACCGTAGTTACCTCACTTGAAGACGCTGCTGAAACTTAAAACTACTGGATCTGCCATAACAACTGTTAACACTCTGTCATGTGCTGGAACCGTCACCAGGGAAAAGACTCACCAACGATTGTTCTGCTGCAGCTTTAACTTTTTGCTGCTTAATAATATTAATATTCTATAACAGACCAACCAGCTTCACTCAATCTGTGTCCTCGCTACAACCACTGACTACAACTCAAACTAGAAAGAAAACCTATGAATATACTGAAGGATAATGACAATTATGGCAAAGTCTGTACTGTAGGAGGGTTAAGAACTGGACCTGATATCCTCACATTTATCAGCTGTTTTAATTTAGTTTTATTGAGGCCGTTTTTTAATCATAAAAACATCACTTTCATCTCTGAGGGGCTGATTAACCGTCACACCAGCCTGAAACAAAGACGTTTACCGCTGTCGGAGTAATCCTTCGTCAGATTGTTGCCTCCCGTTTTTATCCATCCTTCGTCATTACCCTGGCCGCCCTCTGGGCCCGGCTGCGTATACAGTCACACGTCTGTAATGAATAAATGATAACATATTTGATGAGAACAGTTTCCCTCGGAGCTGCTGCTTCCTGCACGAGCTCCAGATCACAATCCAGCAGCTGACGTCAGCCCGTTAATATCGCCGTCCTGTTTATGGTTGTTTTAATCTTTAATCTCCATACTGTAGTATTTAAAGTGGCCCAAATATTAGCAGATATTCATCAACACAGCCGCTCGGCCTGTGGTCGTCACTCGGCTGCTTTAGGCAACAATAAAAGAGATTTTCTGCCTGAGATGTTCAGTAAAATGATATCATGGCTGTGGTTTAAATGAGAACAATACGTTAGCCTTTAATCAGCGTGTTACTAAACACAGACTCCAACGTTACTTTAATGATTTTAAAATATATGGTCAGTCAGCAAAGATCCAATGAAACTCAACTTCATTTATTCTTTTTAGATCCAAATTTTAATATAAATTAAAAATAGAAATGATTGTAATTTATAGATTAATTCATTATACAAAGCACATTACTATGTAATAAGTAATGTAATATGTATGTAATATTACATGCATTTTTTGTTTTGTGTGCATATGTTTTGCATATGTATGTTTTTTTTTTTGTTTCTGAATGGAGCTCTCTCTCTCAAATGTTTCCTGGTGTGAACTGACACACTCTGTGGTTCGGTTTTTAGTGGATGTTTAGTTCATGAAGTGAAACAGTTTGACTCGTTGACCTCGGCTGCACCTCCCTGTGTTCTTAGCTGCGTGTGTGTAGGCCGGGGTGTGTGTGTGCAGGCCGTGGTGTGTGTGTAGGCCGGGGTGTGTGTGCAGGCCGGGTGTGTGTGTGTGCAGGCCGGGGTGTGTGTGCAGGCCAGGGTGTGTGTGTGTGCAGGCCGGGGTGTGTGTGTGCAGGCCGGGGTGTGAGCAGGCTGGGTGTGTGTGTGCAGGCCGGGGTGTGTGTGCAGGCCGGGGTGTGTGCAGGCCAGGGTGTGTGTGCAGGCCGGGGTGTGTGCAGGCCGGGTGTGTGTGTGTGTGTGCAGGCCGGGGTGTGTGTAGGCTGCTGGCTCTCAGCAGCAGAGAGACTGCAGCAGTTAGTTGCTGGGGGGAGGGGCTCATCCTCCCTCCCCCCACAATGAAACGGGAACACTGCTGCTGTATTTTTTCAGCCTCCAACTGCACTTTAATCTTTTTTTTGTGCTGTTGCTCCACTTCGGTTCCTTCAGGGACGGAGACGCAGCGCTGACGTCATGTTTGACGGCAGCAGTCAGTTTCTCTGCGTCGATGCGGTGCGATGAGTTCGTGGAAGAATTGAAGCTGTCGCTTCACGTCAACATTAAAGAGGCAGAAAGTCTCATTCATACTTCAGTCACCAAACTACCTGCAGCAGCCACAGTGAATCAGCTCTTCTTTCTTAAAGGAAAGTTCAGTCATTTTCATGCATCTGGAGGCTCTGGAGGATAGTTTGGGCCAGCAATGATTATGATATTAAACATTTTAGTTCTAAAGATATAAAGAAAATGGATTTGTTGACTGTTGACAGTATTTTTGATCGATACAGTGATAAAAAGTCAGAGTCCTTCTGTAAAACCTACATGAAACAAGAAAGAAAAGCTGCTTTACCCATCGTTAACATTTCTGTTCAAATGAAAGCATGAAAATTAAACATTTCATAAAAGTTAGACAATAATATTAGGTTGAATCAACCAATCAATGTGTTTGACATGTCAGGTCTGCACATGTGACCAGCAGTTCACCAACAACACGTATGTCCTCTGATGTTCACCATGTGTTTTATCTTCAGAGAAGCTGCTTTCTGCCTTCATTCTGGTCTTCCAGGGGTTGAACATCACTGTTGGCATCGTTCCACCTGGTTGTTTATTTGTCTGTTGGTTTAGGGTCATTGTCCTCCTGCATCGTCCTAATATTAAAGAGCCAAACACAAATCAAACATCATTAAAGCTGAGTCAGAGCTTTAAACTCAGTGGCTGCTTCATCTCAAGTTCAAATGTTCTGCAGTAAAAAGAAAAAGTATAAAAACATCACTAATCTGACACTGAAATGTACTAAAACCAGTCTGATGACAGCAGGAACATGTGCATGTGTCTTTAATTTGAACTGTTATGTTCTCCTGTGTCTGTCCATGCTGTGACTGAGTTAAAAATACCAGACTGCACCAAAGAATATCATGACAGGGTATTTCTTTTGAAGATGAAAACAATGGAAGAAAAGTCATCAGATCCCTTGAGTGATATGTGTGTATATGTATGATGAAGTCATTTTCATTGTAGCAGCAGTCTGTAA
The DNA here is from genome assembly GCA_030544235.1 of Lepturacanthus savala. Lineage (NCBI taxonomy): Eukaryota > Metazoa > Chordata > Actinopteri > Scombriformes > Trichiuridae > Lepturacanthus > Lepturacanthus savala. The sequence goes on along the minus strand of CM060462.1, from coordinate 839,552 downwards.
ATGCTGCTGGAGTCCTGCAGAAAGTCCTGCAGAGTTCAAATGCAGAAAAGGTGTTTTTTCCTTTTGGACATTTTTTTTGTTGGTGACATGATTTCTGAAAGTAAAGTGAAAGTCGTCTCCTGACAGTCTCAGACAGGCCCATCAATCCCAGAGTCACGTCTCATGGCGCTCTACCCCAAAGCCGGCTTTCCTGGGATTACCGGGTGCAGGATCCACCTCGGGGGGATATTTGGGGAAGACAGCAACCGTGTACAGTGTGGCGGGGGGAGGGCGGGGGGAACCAATATGGAGGCCAGAGTGGAGAAGCTTTTGTTTGTTCGGGGATTTGATTTGGTTTCCGCCGACGTGCAGAAAGGATTGGAGTGGGATCAAACCCCCTCACATTATCTCCCCCACATGCCTTCCACCCGTCGTTCCAGCGGTGGTGGCGGGATGTAGAGCAATGACAGCTTAACCCCCTCCCCAACCACACACACACACACACACACACACACACAGATGTCTGCAGCAGCTCCAAACCCCCTTTCTCACAAACCCACCATCACTCTGCGGATGAACTCGTGCTCCACTTTTCCATGAATCCTCGCTCTGACTTTGGGGAATCCTTTGTGTCTGCTGCTGAAGGATATTAAACCACAGGGTGAAAAAGAAGAGACAGATTTATTTTCCAGAATATGACGAATATGATGAAGAGACAGAAATAAAAGTGTATGATATATTTTTGAGGCTCATGGGCATTTTCAGTCCCCGAAGACAAAGAAAGGCTTCAGCTTTGAGCCTTCATTGTTTCCATATCGATGACAATGAAAGGATCCATTTAGCATAAAGAGGATGAGAGAGGTCGGTGTCCCAGTTCAATCAGACGTCACATTTATCAGGATATATATATATATATATATATATATATATAGTCTGATAGAAGAAGGGGTGAGGAGTACTAAGTTACAGCTACATGCTACACGCTGCTATAAACTACCAGCTGCCTGCTACCTGCTACCTGCTACATGCTACATGCTACCTGCTACATGCTACATGCTACCTGCTACATGCTACATGCTACTTAATATTCAAGTCATTCAGTCGATATATACACACACAGCTGACACACGTTACATGCACTACGTACACACACACACACATATATATATATATATATATATATATATATATATATATATATATATATATATATATATATATATATATATAGACAGCCACAGCACATATACACACTCACACCAATAATGTTACCATGTCTGTGAACTTCTGGAACAACAAAGTGATTGTGGAGCTTCTCAGTGTTAAATAAACCGCTGACAAACACAATTTATTCAACTCAGAATGAGAAGATCTACTTCAACCATCAGAGCATTTAGCAGCAGCCGCCAGTGCATGTCACTGCATAGCTGTTCATTGGCTCATTCTGGCTCATTCTGGCTCATTCTAGCTCTCTGATTGGCTGCATGTTTACCTGAATTCCCCAACCTGTTGACAGCTGTCAGTTCTGAGGTATTCAGTCATCAGGGTTTCACAGGGAGATGAGATGAGATGGAAAAAAAATGTGATATGTCTGTGATTCCTGCTCGTTGGCATCTGCCTCCCAGTCACACAGGGTGGTCAACACTGGTCCTGTTCAGTGGAGGAGGAATAATGGAAAGTCTTCATTGGGCCATTATGATATGATGTGATTATGATATGATGTGATTATGATATGATGTGATTATGATATGATGTGATTATGATAGTAATATTATGGTGGGAGGTCTGTGTAAAAAGGAGATTAACAGAGAGACAACACTTCACTTACATTTTATTTAATAATACCTGATTCAGTGATAGGCAGTTCACTATAATTTAGTACAGTTCAATTCACGAATTCATGATAAATTAAAGTTATTGAATTAAATATTAATACCTGAATCAAAGGTACAGTATAAAAATGAATAAATGAATACAGATAAATATGTCTACATACATAAGTGCAGGCAGATTCACCACATGAGATATTTGGCAGCCCAATCACATTTCTGTTTGATTACTCTTCATTTCAATATGAGATTTCAAATATGAAAATTATTAATGTTCATCCCAGTAGAAATACAGCTGTTTCACTGGGAGATGACATGATGACATGATGGAGCCACCACTGTAATACCTGAGGTGGTGTGTGTGTGTGTGTGTGTGTGTGTGTGTGTGTGTGTGTGTGTGTGTGTGTGTGTGTGTGTGTGTGTGTTGCATGTTGCATGTTGTCAGTCTGCCCAGCAGCTTCTCACCAGCCAATCAAAGGCTGCGTATGGAGTCCTTTGATTTTAGCTCCTCCCACAGAGACTTTGTCCTGGCTGCATCTGGAAGCTGCTCTCACCCCTTTACTTAGAAAACATTAGAATATGATCAAATCTGTTGTTTGCTGGTGTTTTTTATTTTATTCTGTGGACACAACATCTGCTGCACATCTGTCTGACCTGTAGAGGATCCTCCTTCACTGCATTATTTCATTTTTCTTCTTGGATGTGAGAACGTTGCTGAGTGTGTAGCCTCTGAAAGGACAATCTGAGTTTGTAGTTCAGCAGTAGTATTATTTAAAGTACAGTAGTATTAGTATTATTAGTACTACAGCCGTAGTAATAGTGTGTAGTATAACAATAGTAGTATTAATAGTACAGCAGTAGTAGTACTGTGTAGTTCAGCAGTAGAAGTATTCAGAGTTCAGCAGTAGTAGTATTTGTAGTCCAGCAAAAGTAGTACTGTGTAGTACAGCAGTAGTAGTACTGTGTAGTTCAGCAGTAGAAGTATTCAGAGTTCAGCAGTAGTAGTAGTAATTGTAGTACAGCAGTAGTAGTGTTAGTAGTACCGTGTAGTATAACACTATTAGTACTGTATACAGCAGCAGTAGTATTAATCGTAGTACAGCAGTAGTAGTATTAGTAGTACAGCAGCAGTAGTACTATGGAGTACAAAAGCAGTAGTGTTAGTAGTACTGTGTAGTATAACACTATTAGTACTGTATACAGCAGCTGTAGTATTAATCGTAGTACAGCAGTAGTATTAGTGTGTAGTACAGCAGTAGTATTAGTGTGTAGTACAGCAGCAGTATTAGTGTGTAGTACAGCAGTAGTATTAGTGTGTAGTACAGCAGCAGTATTTGTGTGTAGTACAGCAGTAGTATTAGTGTGTAGTACAGCAGCAGTATTTGTGTGTAGTACAGCAGCAGTATTAGTGTGTAGTACAGCAGTAGTATTAGTGTGTAGTACAGCAGCAGTATTAGTGTGTAGTACAGCAGCAGTATTAGTGTGTAGTACAGCAGTAGTATTAGTGTGTAGTACAGCAGTAGTATTAGTGTGTAGTACAGCAGCAGTATTAGTGTGTAGTACAGCAGTAGTATTAGTGTGTAGTACAGCAGTAGCAGTATTAATGTGTAGTACAGCAGCAGTATTAGTGTGTAGTACAGCAGTAGTATTAGTGTGTAGTACAGCAGTAGCAGTATTAATGTGTAGTACAGCAGCAGTAGTAGTGTGTAGTACAGCAGCAGTATTAGTGTGTAGTACAGCAGTAGTATTAGTGTGTAGTACAGCAGTAGTATTAGTGTGTAGTACAGCAGCAGCAGTATTAGTGTGTAGTACAGCAGTAGTATTAGTGTGTAGTACAGCAGCAGTATTAGTGTGTAGTACAGCAGTAGTATTAGTGTGTAGTACAGCAGCAGTATTAGTGTGTAGTACAGCAGCAGCAGTATTAATGTGTAGTACAGCAGTAGTATTAGTGTGTAGTACAGCAGTAGCAGTATTAATGTGTAGTACAGCAGTAGTATTAATGTGTAGTACAGCAGTAGCAGTATTAATGTGTAGTACAGCAGTAGTATTAGTGTGTAGTACAGCAGTAGTATTAGTGTGTAGTACAGCAGTAGCAGTATTAATGTGTAGTACAGCAGTAGTATTAGTGTGTAGTACAGCAGCAGTATTAGTGTGTAGTACAGCAGCAGTATTAGTGTGTAGTACAGCAGTAGCAGTATTAATGTGTAGTACAGCAGTAGTATTAGTGTGTAGTACAGCAGTAGCAGTATTAATGTGTAGTACAGCAGTAGTATTAGTGTGTAGTACAGCAGTAGCAGTATTAATGTGTAGTACAGCAGTAGTATTAGTGTGTAGTACAGCAGTAGTATTAGTGTGTAGTACAGCAGTAGCAGTATTAATGTGTAGTACAGCAGTAGTATTAGTGTGTAGTACAGCAGTAGCAGTATTAATGTGTAGTACAGCAGTAGTATTAGTGTGTAGTACAGCAGTAGCAGTATTAATGTGTAGTACAGCAGTAGTATTAGTGTGTAGTACAGCAGTAGTATTAGTGTGTAGTACAGCAGCAGTATTAGTGTGTAGTACAGCAGCAGTATTAGTGTGTAGTACAGCAGTAGTATTAGTGTGTAGTACAGCAGTAGTATTAGTGTGTAGTACAGCAGCAGTATTAGTGTGTAGTACAGCAGTAGTATTAGTGTGTAGTACAGCAGTAGCAGTATTAATGTGTAGTACAGCAGTAGTATTAGTGTGTAGTACAGCAGCAGCAGTATTGGTGTGTAGTACAGCAGTAGTATTAGTGTGTAGTACAGCAGTAGTATTAGTGTGTAGTACAGCAGCAGTATTAGTGTGTAGTACAGCAGTAGTATTAGTGTGTAGTACAGCAGTAGTATTAGTGTGTAGTACAGCAGCGGTATTAGTGTGTAGTACAGCAGTAGTATTAGTGTGTAGTACAGCAGCAGTATTTGTGTGTAGTACAGCAGCAGCAGTATTGGTGTGTAGTACAGCAGCAGCAGTATTGGTGTGTAGTACAGCAGCAGTATTAATGTGTAGTACAGCAGCAGTATTAATGTGTAGTACAGCAGTAGCAGTATTAGTGTGTAGTACAGCAGCAGTATTAATGTGTAGTACAGCAGCAGCAGTATTAGTGTGTAGTACAGCAGCAGTATTAATGTGTAGTACAGCAGCAGTATTTGTGTGTAGTACAGCAGCAGCAGTATTGGTGTGTAGTACAGCAGCAGTATTAATGTGTAGTACAGCAGCAGTATTAATGTGTAGTACAGCAGTAGTATTAGTGTGTAGTACAGCAGCAGTATTGGTGTGTAGTACAGCAGCAGTATTAATGTGTAGTACAGCAGCAGTATTAATGTGTAGTACAGCAGTAGCAGTATTAGTGTGTAGTACAGCAGCAGTATTAATGTGTAGTACAGCAGCAGCAGTATTAGTGTGTAGTACAGCAGCAGTATTAATGTGTAGTACAGCAGCAGTATTTGTGTGTAGTACAGCAGCAGCAGTATTGGTGTGTAGTACAGCAGCAGTATTAATGTGTAGTACAGCAGCAGTATTAATGTGTAGTACAGCAGTAGTATTAGTGTGTAGTACAGCAGCAGTATTGGTGTGTAGTACAGCAGTAGTATTAGTGTGTAGTACAGCAGTAGTATTAGTGTGTAGTACAGCAGCAGCAGTATTAGTGTGTAGTACAGCAGCAGTATTAGTGTGTAGTACAGCAGTAGTATTAGTGTGTAGTACAGCAGTAGTATTAGTGTGTAGTACAGCAGCAGTATTAGTGTGTAGTACAGCAGTAGTATTAGTGTGTAGTACAGCAGTAGTATTAGTGTGTAGTACAGCAGCAGTATTAGTGTGTAGTACAGCAGCAGTAGTATTAATGTGTAGTACAGCAGCAGTATTAGTGTGTAGTACAGCAGTAGTATTGTGTGTGTAGTACAGCAGTAGTAGTAGTACTAGTAGTACTAGTAGTACTACAGTAGTATTAGTGTGTAGTACAGCAGCAGTATTAGTGTGTAGTACAGCAGTAGTATTGTGTGTGTAGCACAGCAGTACTAGTAGTACTAGTAGTACTACAGTAGTATCAGTGTGTAGTACAGCAGCAGTAGTACTAGTAGTACTAGTAATACTACAGTAGTATCAGTGTGTAGTACAGCAGTAGTAGTAGTACTAGTAGTACTAGTAATACTACAGCAGTATTAGTGTGTAGTACAGCAGTAGTAGTAGTACTAGTAGTACTAGTAGTACTACAGTAGTATCAGTGTGTAGTACAGCAGTAGTAGTAGTACTAGTAGTACTAGTAGTACTACAGTAGTATTAGTGTGTAGTACAGCAGCAGTATTAGTGTGTAGTACAGCAGTAGTAGTAGTACTAGTAGTACTAGTAGTACTACAGTAGTATCAGTGTGTACCTGCAGCCTGCCTGCAGTGCAGGAGGAGCTGTCCTTGGTGCTGAAGCAGCAGACTGCAGCCTCTCTGCTGCATTGGGAACATTTCCTCTTATCTAACCTTCAGCTGTGGAAGACAAAGGCGCCGCGGGGAGCGGCTGCAGCTGCAGATTCTAAACGGCCGGAGTGATCGGTGTCAGCTCGCCGCTCGGCCAAATGACGACCGGAGAATCATAACCACCACGCTGCACCATGTCTAATGGTCTACCACAAACCTCAGCAGCACATGACTCCACATGTCTCCAAGAACACAAACACTCACACACAGCTGTGACACAGGCACTACCAGGAGCATGTGGTCATGTGTGTATTCAGGAATATTTGTTGCTAAGATGTAGTGTGTCATTTACAACCACCACACACACACACACACACACACACACACACACACACACACACACACACACACACACACACACACACACACACACACACACACACACACACACACACACACACAGACATCACTTCACCCTCCAGCTGTGATTCGTCTCCCTCTCCTCAGAATTGGAGTATTTATGTAGATTATTGCTGTAAAGTAGGTTAAGATGAATGTTGCGGGGCTGAGCTCAGAGTACTGCGTGTATACAGTACAGATGGAGCTGTGTGTGATTTTTAGGGTGTTTTTGGGGGGATGGGTGGTGTTCCATCTGGTCTTCATACTGGATCCAGCATCCTCCCAGTCTAAGCTGTAACTGGGCCAGGATTTGATCTGGAGTCAGCTGCTCAGGCATCTCTGGAACTTCACCTCCCAGAGTCCACCTGTATGTGTGTCAGTCTTTAAAAAAACAATACATCCATCATGTTCTGCCTGTCCTCCTCATCTTGGTTTATTAGCTTCCAGACGATCCAATAAACGCTCGGTTTAAGATGTTTGTGGCTTTAAATGTCAGATCTCTAACCCCAACCCAGCAACTCCACTTCTAATCTGACGGAAACATCCTGCAGAAAGGAAAAGAACAGCTCTCTGACCTTTTGAATGCTCCCCCCGAACGAATAAAAGTGTTTTCAGTAAACACACACACACACACACACACATAAAATATAATTTATCTAAATGTCATTTCATCAGTAAACTAATACTTTTCTCCTTCCTCCTATGTTACTACATCTTCTATCAGCTCAGTCTCAGGGAAACGTTCTGTAACCACGTATACGTTGAATCAACGTTTCAGACGTGGCGACATAATCTAGATGACATATTCTCTTCAGTTCTTCTCTCAGCAGCAGGAGGAGGAGCGTTGGGTGGATGGATCAGTGCTTTATTTCATGTACTGGAGTTGGAGAGGGTGCAGGAGATGCCTGTTTAGGATCACTGTGAACTGAAATATGTCCCATTATTATTGATCATTTTACCTGAAACCTATTTGTATAGGTTTCTATTTGTAACATTAGCGTAAACCTCACACACACACAAACACACACACACACACACACACACACACACACACACACACACACACACACACACACATATACATAAAAGCAAAACACTGAGCAGAGAGACATTAATCTGCTGTAAATGATCTTCTGTTCCTACACATTCACTTCATTTCATTAATATAGATATTTCCATATATTCTAATCTAAACAGTGCATACAATTTTATTATGCTCAGTTCTCTGTCACTGAAAATGGGCTTTTTCATCATCTGCCTCCAACAGCTGCACCAGTTAATTTACAGAATAACATCCTGATTTGATGTCATTTTAAAATGTGTAAATGTGAAGGATTCGTCACAAACAAGCTGTGACACGGTTGCGGCACCAGACAATGAAATCCAGCAGCCGGACCAGAATGTGATCATTTGTTCCTCTTCAAAGCGCCGCACCTCCTGTCAGCCCGGACGCCGGCGTCCTGAGCACAGCTAACGGGCAGATTTGTTGAGAGGAGGAGGAGGAGGAGGAGGAGGAGGAGGAGGAGGAGGAGGAGGAGGAGGAGGAGGGTAGGGGTCTTTTTTTAGGACTAGATAATAAAGGTGGAGGGAGGAGGAGAGGAGGAATGATCTCACCGCTGCTGCAGACATCAGGCAGGATGACAAAAAATATTCACAGCATTCCTAGTTCCTGCTGTCTCTGCAGTTTGCATGAATCATCACATCTATTATGTTGTTTTTACCATTTAATATAAATATGAACAGTTAATGAATTATAGACACAAGAGAAAGCAACAATTCACTGTAATCTACATAATCACAACACAATTATCTAACAACATAATCTTCTTATTGGATTCATGAAGATTGAAAATGGTAAATCTGTCTTAAAGGTCAGGGTCGGCTGCGACGTTGAACTTTATTCAAATAAATGTTGTGAAACATGTCATATGAGTAATTATCCCACAGATCTACATTTGTTCTACTAATAATTAATTAGGTTGAGTTCAAATAGTCTCAGAATGTCTGCAGAATCGTGATTTTCTGCAGAAATCCTCAATCTTTACTGCTTATTATTAGATAAATTCAACAGTTTGGTTCTGGTTCTATTTGTCAAACATTATTCTGATTGTATTCAAAAACAAATAAAGTTAAAAGTCCCCATCATCTTCGTTATCAATTCATCTGCTATTGATTTTTTCATTTAATGAATTTGTCATTTTCTCTAAAACAAACACCCAGGATGCAACATGATGATGAAGCTGATCAAATAATCAATCAGATATTTTTTCTCTCCTTTAATCCGTGTTGATTCTATTCAGTCCCACATTTAACAGCAGTGACTCATTCATAAAAAGGACGAGAATAGCTGTGAATCATGTGATAAATATAGATGCAGAGAAACAAGCTGGTCGCTCATAATCAGGATGTGTGTGTGTGTGTGTGTGTGTGTGTGTGTCTGCTCTTTATCATCCACTGCTATATTCTTGCTATGTATATAATTGAAAATGTGATCTGTCTTAACCAACCTCCTCCTCCTCCTCCTCTTCTTCTTCTTCACATCCTTTCTCTCCTTGTCACCATCTTTTCACATATTCAGTTCAGACAGGATGATCGCTGTGACTCATCAGGCTTTTATTATCATGAGCACTTATACAGGATTAAGTGAAGAAGAGGATATTTTCCGCCTCCTCGTTCTATCTCTTTCTTTCAGCCTTTATCCTTTTCTATCTCTGTCGCTCTCGTCTTACTCTCCTGTTGTCCTGTGGGAGCAGAGAGGAAATGGGGGGAGGTAATTAAACCGCTAAACTCAGTGCTGACAACAGGAGGTGTGTGTGTGTATGTGTGTGTGCGTGTGTGTGTGTGTGTGTGTGAGAGAGAGAGTGTGTGAACATGTGTGCACATGCATAGCTGTGTGTGTGTGTGTGTGTGTGGGAGTCTCCTGTTTTCATGCCAGCCAACATAGCATCATCCCACTAACCTAATAAACCACAAACATTCACACATCTGCAGCTTTAATAGAATAACTCACTAACATAATGACCTTCAGTATTATAACTTCTTTAAGATGCTGTACATCACTATATAATCAGAATCTGCAGCTTTCATATATTGTCAGCTGTTCGTGTCTTTAACAGCTAAAAACATGTGTTCTTCTTGTCTGTTTAGATAAAGTTTTGTTGTAATTAAACCAAACGTATAAGAGTCACCTGGAGCCAATCCCAGCATACTTCAGGTGAGAGGCAGGGACGTCCCTAGACAGGTCACCATTCACTCACACACACACACACACACACACACACACACACACACACACACACACACTCATGCCTACAGGCCATTTAGTGTCTCCAGTTATGTGGGAGGAAGCCGTAGAAAACCAGACACGGGGAGAACATGCAAACACAGAAAGATCCCGACCAAAGTCCTTGACCCTGTGACCTTCTTGCTGTGAGGCAGCAGCGCTAACATGCTAACGTGTTACCCAGAGTTCTAACAGCTGCAGAAAATACAGATTACATTAGTGGGATTATTACAATAAAAGAGGCAGGTTTGTTTGAGGGTAGGGTTTAAGGTAATAACACTGTTCTATGGCTGGTTTGGGTATTTTTCTGTCTTGTCCCATCTCCATCAGCTCCTTGGTTCCCAAAAGCGCAAAATGCTAAAAAAAATAAATAAATAAATTAAAAAAAATCTGTTACTGTGTCATTCAGCCAGTTTTCTGCTGGACCTTTGTGTTTTTTCACAAACAGATTAATGATCCAACCATCTGTAACCAGCCAGCAACAGACTGAGGCTGTGGGAGAGTTTCCCTTCAGGCTGTATCCTCCTCTCTCCTCCTCTCTCCTCCTCTCTCCTCCTTCTCCTCCTCTCTCCTCCTCTCTCCTCCTCTCTCCTCCTCTCTCCTCCTCTCTCCTTCTCCTCTCCTCCTCTCTCCTCCTCTCCTCCTCCTCTCTCCTCCTCTCTCCTCCTTCTCCTCCTCTCTCCTCCTCTCTCCTTCTCCTCTCCTCCTCTCTCCTCCTCTCTCCTCCTCCTCTCTCCTCCTCTCCTCCTTCTCCTCCTCTCTCCTCCTCCTCTCTCCTCCTCTCCTCCTTCTCCTCCTCTCTCCTTCTCCTCTCCTCCTCTCTCCTCCTCTCTCCTCCTCTCTCCTCCTCTCCTCCTCTCTCCTCCTCTCTCCTCCTCTCCTTTCATCTCCTCTGTCTCATTCTGTGTCTGTTATTCACTTAAAGTGACAGCACCGTCTCTTTGCTCCTTATTTCTCACTATGGTCACTCCACCAATTCGATTACCATCGATCAAACATTCCCAGAGATGAGTCTTCTTCTTCTTCTTCTTCTTCTTCTTCTTCTTCTTCTTCTTCATCTTCTTCTTCTTCTTCTTCTTCTTCATCTTCTTCTTCTTCTTCTTCTTCTTCTTCTTCTTCTTCTTACATCATACCGGTCACTTCCTGGTTTATCTTCAGTTTTTGCCTCCTCCCTTCCGGAGCCGCTCGCCTCGGCCTGTTACATAAATCTGACCAATTAAGAGCATGGTTCCTGGCCCCTGGTCAGGAGCTGCCGAGTCCACCGAGTCATAATTAGCAGACGAGACTTCCACTCCACTCATCGTTACAGTCTGTGCGTGTGATGACGTCCCGCTCTGCAGGCGAGGGATGGATCCGCCGGCGCTTCCGTCCTTCCTGAGATGGTGTGGGCGTGTTTGAAGTTCCACACTCATCACGGTTTTCAGGCAAAGAGCGAACGCTTCGTCTTCTCACTTCTCATGGACAGTGCGGTGGTCAGCTGACTGCAGTAGCCGGCGTGTGTTAATCTGCTGCTGTATCAGCCTTTACAGCAGATGCTGGAACACAGCTGCAGGGATTTACTCCCAAACACAACAGCATCAACGAGTGACGTTGAGGCTGATCCTGAATAGAACAGAATACAATGAAGTGAAGTGAAGTGGCACTTCTGGTTGATGCAAACAAAAAAACACACACGCTGCACATCAGATACTGAAGAGCAGGTAATACAAGTGCAACAAATATAAAATGCCTTGATTTTACTACTTACAGGTATGTGTTTGGACAAAAAGAACATTTTTGTTTGAGTTTATAAATTACTGAGAACATTTTCCAATAATTCCAAATGAAAATATCATCGTTTAGAGCTTTTTTATTTGCATTTTAAAACAACATTATACTAATGTTTATGCTTAAGAAGAGTTCAGAAATGAATATTTGCTTTCAAACATCTTGACATGTTCTCCACAGTCTTCATCATTGTTCTTGGTTCAGGTGTTAATCACCTGATCAGTTCCTCTTTAAGCAGAATGATGTGTTCATGTGTTGGAATTCAACAGATGCTGGAACAGAACGACTGGATACATGTAAAGATGCTGATTCCAGAAAGAAAATAATGCAGTGGTCTCTTATTTGTTTGCTGTATCTGTTCTGGTCAGAGTGGAGGTCATTCAGATGGTGAACACGGTGACTTTATCAGTGTTTTAGGCTCTGAGAGGTAGCAGGGGTTAGTGACGTCATGGAGCAGGAGGGCAGGTGATAGCTTCTAGTGTTGTGTCAATGACCCTCTAAAGTGCTTTTTTATCAGCTGCTGAGCAGCCAGTGAACCGCGCTGTGAGGCAGGAGGCAGCGGTGAAAGGCCACAACCAGCTTCTTCTCAGGATGCTGTGTTCCTCCTGACAGCAGCTGGATGTCTGCAGACCAGGAGAACCGGACAGAACCAGACAGAACCGGACAGAACCGGACAGAACCAAACAGAACCTGACAGAACCGGACAGAACCGAACAGAACCGGACAGAACCAGACAGAACCTGACAGAACCGGACAGAACCGAACAGATATGTGTTTACCTAATAATTTGAGGCTGTAAAGTCTTTCCAACATGTGCATCTATGACGATGGAAGAGGATCCACTCTGGACTTCCAGTTAAAGATGAGCTCTTTTGTTTTTTAGCTGTGTCTTCTACCTGTTCACCTGTTCTCTACCTGTTCACCTGTTCTCTACCTGTTCACCTGTTCTCTACCTGTTCACCTGTTCTCTACCTGTTCACCTGTACTCTACCTGTTCATCTCTACTCTACCTGTTCACCTGTACTCTACTTGTTCACCTGTACTCTACCTGTTCACCTGTTCTCTACCTGTTCACCTGTACTCTACCTGTTCACCTGTACTCTACCTGTTCACCTGTACTCTACCTGTTCACCTGTTCTCTACCTGTTCACCTGTACTCTACCTGTTCACCTGTACTCTACCTGTTCACCTGTTCTCTACCTGTTCACCTGTTTTCTACCTGCTCAGCACAGATAAACAGATATTTACCTACAGACCAGCTGCTGATCATATTGGACTCTCTGAAAACCTCAGACCTTCTTAACTTCTTAACACACACCATGCTTTGCGCAGCCATTTCCTGCTGTGTGTGATGAAGAGAAGTGTTTGTGTGTGTGTGTGTGTGTGTGTGTGTGTGTGTGTGTGTGTGTGTGTGTGTGTGTGTGTGTGTGTGTGTGTGTGTGCTGGGCTGTTCATGTCCTGCTGACAGTGGGGTCATTGTGAGCTGCAGTGTCTCTGGTGTTGGTGACGCCCACACACCGAGTCATACAGAACATTCCTCACAAACACCAGACAGAAACCACAGAGACAGCAGCTACTCACCAACAACACTCTGCCCTCATCATCTTGTTTTCTGATAAACTGCAACCAGGCCTCATGTCTGCAGGAATAGTTGCTGCTTACTGCGAAGGGTCACGTCACTGACCTGTAACTTCACCTTTGACCTGTTAAATGCATATATCAGGACACCTCCAACACATCAATGAATCCATAGATATTAATTAAATGTTGACTCCAGCTGCAAATTTATTATTGATATAATAAGAGGCCAAAATGCCAAGAACCATCTTTTAAAGAAAAAAAAAGTCAGCATCTGTTGTGGAATAAGATAATTCTAGATAATTATCCAATATTAGAATAATTGTACCAAAACCAAATTATTTTCACCTGATAAAATTGTGTGAATGTTGTTATTTTCTTTGTTCTGACATGGAAATAATCTGCAGAGAATAATCTGTGACTGACTTCTATTTATTTAACTGTGCATATCTTACATCAACATGTTCCTCTGCAGCCCCACTCACACCATCTATCCCACTACCTCCATTATTTACTGATTTGTTCCTGTGACCTTGACACATTTTTTATGACGTTCCCAAATCTGTTGATGTCTTTTTGTCTCACAAAAGTAAAGACAACAAAAGAGGCGGAGAGAGGAAATGTGATGACGGAGAAAACGTATAGAAGAGTTGAGCCGTGGTTTGAAAAGGGTGATACGTCAAGAAGAGGGCGAGAGTGAAAGAGGGAGCTAAAAATAGCCGAGTGTCTCTGAAGACATCATGGAGGGAGCAGAGGAATCACCTCTGCAGCCTCCGGCAGACGAACAGGAAGCCACTGAGCGTGTGTGTGTGTGTGTGTGTGCGTGTGTGTGTGTGTGTGTGTGTGCTACTGAATGGAAAGCACTCTGCTTTTGAATATAGCTTACTGTGTGGATGTATACATGATGCTTTTTTACTTTCTTTGTTAATTCCTTAATGCACATGTGAAATACAGGAAAGAGGACAGTGGGGGTGAGGGGGGGGGGTGAGGGGGGTGGGGTGTTGCTTCAAGGCTGCTCCACTATTTTAAATCACTTTCAGTTCATAAAAAGTATTAATCAATAATTATAGTAGACTGTAATTGTATTCTGATGATGTTATGATGTCAGTAAGACTTTTAGTTGCAGGCTTGAACAGAGAAAAATGAAAGTTTGTTCACTTCGTCTCTGCAGCCTATGGAAGATTCATGGCCAATCAGAACAGTGCAGGGTCACCGGGAGGCGGGGCTTAAGGAGACAGGAGCTAAAATCGCCTGTTTCAGACAGAGGTTGAACTGACTAGTATGAAAGAAATGGACTGTTCTGACTGCAGAGAGAGAAAACACGAGCTTCAAACTCCTTTGTACCTTCACGATTGGTTGTTTCTACAGAGGATGTGAAAATATATGGATGTGATACTTATGAGCAGGAGAAAAGCAGCTTCATGATGAGACTTCATAGGTGCTGAGGCCACTGTTGGTGCAGGAGAAATCTGTGGAAACAACTGTTGAGATTCATCATTAAATAGGCGTTCAGCTGATGATGTCTGTGTCATATCGATTGATGCTCCTTTGTAAGCTCTGATGCCTGGGTTTGAGTTTCCACTGAACATGCTCTCATGCTGTGTGTGTGTGTGTGCGTGTGTGCGTGCATGTGTGTTTTATAGAGAGCGCTCAATAATGCGTGTGACTGGACTCAGAGTGTGTGTTGGACTCAGCAGGTCTGTGGCCTTCAGGCATTGTAATGCAAACACACACTCCCTGTACATCATCAGCCTTGGAGGCATGTGTGTGTGTGTGTGTGTGTGTGTGTGTGTGTGTGTGTGTGTGCGTGTGTGTGTGTGTGTGTGTGTGTGTGTGTGTGTGTGTGTGTGTGTGTGTGCATGGTTAACAGTCATCCCTGCAGTGAATATAAAACACTTAATTGCCTGTTGTTTTGCATGCAATAGGTAGATCCGTGTATTTGGCTTGCATGACATTAAACGTAGAATTCCATGAAACACAAGAGAAGCTCCATTAAACACAGCAGCTGAATGGAAAGGAGTCATTAAACAGTAAAGTGTGGGTTGCAGAGGTCATGGGCTGGATTTAGAAAGTTAGTGTCTGGACTTTATCCTTGAAATATAACATGCTGCAGTGTAAATGCTGCGTAACATTAATCACTGAACTACAAGCTTCACTCTTTAAATCTATGGAAGTGTTTTGCTGTTAAAGCACCTGAAATAGTTTATTTGGGCTGATTTTCTTATTTTTTGTGGCTTATTGTTTTCGGCAGAATTCTAAATTAAAACATTATTGTTAAAACAATCCAGCAGAAACGCATCGATTCTGAGCTCTGAGTGTTTTACTGGTGGAAAAACACATGATGTGACTCATTTATATTTAAACCCAAATGTACATCTACACATCTCCTTTCACATTTCTACATTTAAGTCATTCAAGGCTTCATATAGATGCACATATGCTTCATCTCTCATGTCAGAGCAGAGCCAATCAGAGCGCAGCAGCTGCCAGACAGACAGAAAGCTTCTATTTGGGTCACAACAGCAGGATGAAGCTGTTCATATGACACTGAACAGCTTCAGATACTGCTAGGAGTGTGTGTGTGTGTGTGTGTGTGTGTATGTGTGTGTGTGTGTGTGTGTGTGTGTGTGTGTGTGTGTGTGTGTGTGTGTGTGTGTGTGTGGTACTGATGTGTGCTTTTGTGTAATAATCAGTATATTTAATTCTAACATATCTCCTCCAGACACGTTTATTAAACTTTTTGTCTAAAATCCTTGTTTCTTGTGGATGTGGATTCTTTGAAAACACAAATATTAATCATTTGAGAATAAAGAGTCTCCTTCTTTATAAAGACTGTTGTAATACAAATAATGTGAGACTGTGCAGTTTTATATGAAATAAGAGATAGACAGTAATTACTTTCCTTGATCAGCTTTGTTATGAAATGAACTTTTTTTTATTACTTTTCATTTTTTGACTCCAAAAAATCCCAAATGAAGTGTGTGATTGACACTGGTTCTCATCTGCAACAACTATATTAGAAATAAATATATTATATTCAGCAGTCGAGTGTGTGAACAGTGTTAACCTAACTTAACAAGGTGTTGGTTAAAAAGCCAGTGTAAGTGTTCCCCCTCTGTTGATCTCTCTGGAATCTATTTGTCGTTTAGACTGACTGGTTGTCGGTGCTGATTGAACCTCATATGTTTTCCATGTGTTTGGTTTTTCAGCTTATCTGTGACATCAACAGAGACCTGATACCAAACCCCAGGGTGATGTTTGCAGGGTCAAGAACTCAATTTACCTTGATACTGAAACGACAGGAGCTTTGTTGGGCAGCAGATGTGTA
Source organism: Lepturacanthus savala (assembly GCA_030544235.1). Classification (NCBI taxonomy): domain Eukaryota; kingdom Metazoa; phylum Chordata; class Actinopteri; order Scombriformes; family Trichiuridae; genus Lepturacanthus; species Lepturacanthus savala. The sequence continues at coordinate 822,965 of CM060462.1, read as the reverse complement.
ACATCACCTCACTGCTTCAGCAGGTGGAGCGGCACCAACGAGCTATGATTGAGCTCAGGTGTTGGATGCTGCCATGTTGGAGTCAAGTCAGTTTTATTTGTAAAGCCCAAAATCACAAATCACAGATTTGCCCCAATGGGTTTTACAGCTTGTACAACACAACATCCCCTGTCCTTACCCTCACATCGTACAAGAAAAAACTCCTGGGAAACAAAGGAAGAAAGAGTAAGAGAGGAGGGAATACATTCAAACAGGTATGACATTAATAGATAACAGAAATATATTGAGTTCTCCCCTGTAAACTAGAGGTTCACCTCTATGTGACTGCAAGTCACTGGAGAGAAGCCTCTGAATGGAGCGAGTATCAGGGCTTCTTGGAGTCTTTGGTGGTGGTGAGTTGGATCTGATGGTGGAGAAGCTGCCAGACAGATGTGGTAAAGAGCAGTGGAAACTTCTGTCGGAGGCTCCTGTCTGTGGGTTCTTTAACTCTCATAGAAGAGCTTTTCATGCCCCCTGAGGGAGGTTTGGGCCTGAAATCCAGGCGGCTGTGTTCAAAGCTTCCATTGGAGAGGTGGGTTTGTTAAACTATGATGATAGATTTATGTCTTCTACTGAGAGAATGTACAGTTTGTTGAGCAGGTTTAAAGCCCTGGCTATTGGCTATCAGATTTGGGTGGTCTCATCAGAAGAACCTTCCACTGGGTCACACACCTGTCCATCAAACCAAAGGTGGTCAAACTTTTTCAAGCTGGCTCTCTCCTGACCCCACGCTGCCATTGGCTGGTTCTTGGTGTCAATCGATGTGAAACAGCTCAGAGAACATAACTGGTGCTTTATTTCACATAGAAACCAACAACCTAAGTGTAGCATTGCCTTAAATGACCCCTGCTGCTCCCACATACGGCTCATGTGTCTTTAAAGGTTTAACAGAACAGAACAATATTAAATACGAATGTCAAAAATGTTAAACATTCACTGAAATCATGCATATGAGCTGCAGCTCAGTGGAGAACAGACTAAAGACGATGTTCACTAAAAACACCAACGCTGTTCACACTGATCCAAATAACAGTGGGACACCTTAAACTGCAGAACCGTGTCTCACCGTGTTATAGATTCCACTTCATTTTTCAACCACACCAATGAAGACGATGATGAAAGCGATGATGAAAGTGATTTCATGCATATTACATGTTGGACAAGAAAGAAAGCAGCCGTGTCTGCAGCCTCCAGCAGGGCCTAGAGCAGCGGACGGACCCGTGTGTGTGTGTGTGTGTGTGTGTGTGTGTGTGTGTGTGTGTGTGTGTGTGTGTGTGTGTGTGTGTGTGTGTGTGTGTGTGTGTGTGTGTGTGTGTGTGTGTGTGTGTTTAGGGAGGTGGAGGTCGCTCGTGTGTCAATGCTATATTAGTAACTGCTGTGCTTATATGGGAAAGACATCAGGCTCATTAACACTGCTCCCACAGAAGAGACGAGTCAGGTCAGATTCCTGTTGGAAATTAATTTACACAGGAAGTGTTGACTTATTATTCTGTGAGAGAAAGAGAGAGAGAGAGAGAGAGATGCTCTTGTTTAATTCTATTATTATTTTATTATGGGACTTCAAATGACAAGGGATATTTACAGATTGTTAATTAATATCCTGCTGTATGCTTTGGCTATGTAAGACTAATGTTATGCTAATAAATATAATATAGCACAGAGAGAGTGAACAGACAGAGAGTGAACAGACAGAGAGTGAACAGACAGAGAGGAGTGAACAGACAGAGAGTGAACAGACAGAGAGTGAACAGACAGAGAGTGAACAGACAGAGAGTGAACAGACAGAGAGAGTGAACAGACAGAGAGAGTGAACAGACAGAGAGTGAACAGACAGAGAGTGAACAGACAGAGAGAGTGAACAGACAGAGAGAGTGAACAGACAGAGAGTGAACAGACAGAGAGTGAACAGACAGAGAGAGTGAACAGACAGAGAGAGTGAACAGACAGAGTGAACAGGCAGAGAGTGAACAGGCAGAGAGAGTGAACAGACAGAGTGAACAGGCAGAGAGTGAACAGGCAGAGAGTGAACAGGCAGAGGGAGTGAACAGACAGAGAGAGTGAACAGACAGAGAGTGAACAGACAGAGAGAGTGAACAGACAGAGAGTGAACAGACAGAGTGAACAGGCAGAGAGTGAACAGGCAGAGGGAGTGAACAGACAGAGAGTGAACAGACAGAGAGTGAACAGGCAGAGAGTGAACAGACAGAGAGAGTGAACAGACAGAGAGAGTGAACAGACAGAGAGAGTGAACAGACAGAGAGTGAACAGACAGAGAGAGTGAACAGACAGAGAGAGTGAACAGACAGAGAGTGAACAGACAGAGAGAGTGAACAGACAGAGAGTGAACAGACAGAGAGTGAACAGACAGAGAGTGAACAGACAGAGAGGAGTGAACAGACAGAGAGTGAACAGGCAGAGAGTGAACAGACAGAGAGTGAACAGACCGAGAGAGTGAACAGACAGAGAGAGTGAACAGACAGAGAGTGAACAGGCAGAGAGTGAACAGACAGAGAGTGAACAGACCGAGAGAGTGAACAGACAGAGAGAGTGAACAGACAGAGAGTGAACAGACAGAGAGTGAACAGACAGAGAGAGTGAACAGACAGAGAGAGTGAACAGACAGAGAGTGAACAGACAGAGAGAGTGAACAGACAGAGAGTGAACAGACAGAGAGAGTGAACAGACAGAGAGAGTGAACAGACAGAGAGTGAACAGACAGAGAGTGAACAGACAGAGAGAGTGAACAGACAGAGAGAGTGAACAGACAGAGAGTGAACAGACAGAGAGAGTGAACAGACAGAGAGTGAACAGACAGAGAGTGAACAGACAGAGAGTGAACAGACAGAGAGTGAACAGACAGAGTGAACAGGCAGAGAGTGAACAGGCAGAGAGTGAACAGACAGAGAGTGAACAGACAGAGAGTGAACAGACAGAGTGAACAGAGAGAGTGAACAGAGAGAGTGAACAGGCAGAGAGTGAACAGGCAGAGAGTGAACAGACAGAGAGTGAACAGACAGAGAGTGAACAGACAGAGAGTGAACAGACAGAGTGAACAGACAGAGAGTGAACAGACAGAGAGGAGTGAGCAGACCTCTCTCCTCTGTTGAGGAGGTGACACCAGTCAGAGTCTAATTACGAAGCTCCAACTCCAAACTCTGAAAGTTTTGCTGCAGGCTGAATATTTCTGTGCTCGTCTATAAACTGAGTGAATAATAAGTTTAGACAGATACAGATATTACTATAAAATGAACCTTTCTACTTCCTGTTTAGATGTTGTTTCTTACATTCTTAATGAGCTGTTCTCTGTCGGCTGACAGGACTGATGATACACGTTTCCTGTTAGGTTATTTATTTATTTCATTTCAGCTTTCCTGTGGCACTAATAGAGACTTGATACCAAATCCCAGGGCGATGTTTGCAGGGTCAAGAACTCAATTTAACTGGAAATTGAAACGGCAGCAGCCATGTGTTTTGTGTGGCAGCAAGTTGGAGACTTTTCCAGCTTTTGCAGAGATTCGTGCTCTCTGGTTTTGATTGCTTGGCCCCCGGAAGTGCTGCTACTGAGTGATGTCGAGAACCCAACATCGGATCAAATTCACACTGTGAATCAGTGAAGCTGTGAAGAGAGATTCCTCTTTGCTCTGCAGTTGGATACATGTGCTTCATTTTTGGACCCTTTGTCTTTTTTATCTGTTTTCAGAATAACATAAAACATACTGATACTAAACTTATTCAATTTTGGGGCAGATCCCACTTAAGAACTTGCACAATGATTTTTTGTGTGTGTTTTAATTACTACTAGTGGCTCCTGCTGGTCAATTTGTTTGTTTTTTAATATAGCCACATGTTGTTGTTCTCTATAGTTACAGTCAGGAAGAAGACTGACCTTTGACATTGATGAAGGTCTGTATTCTCTGAGCATTTACATTTACTCATCTGGGGTTCATGGATTTTCTTGCAGAGTAAAAAAATGTACATAAATTAATTTTATAGTTTGCATTGCTGCAGTACAGGGTTGTTAGTCCGGGTATATCCTTCCTATATTTCACTGCCAGCATGGTGGCACACAGTAATTTACCTTTCAGTGCAGTAATTCAGACTGCAAGGTTATTTTGAAAAATGATCAACTTTTAGCGTTAGACCATTTCATCTTTATCAGGTGTGTTTGATGAGATTAGCTCGAAGCTACATACACATGCATTTGATAGAAATTAGCCAGGCTAGGACAGGGTTTACATGAAGGGAATTATATGGTGGTTGGTTGGAAATAAGGTCAAAATTGAAAAGAAGGGAGAATCAAATGTATGGAAACATTCCAGGTGAAAACTAAATCAATAAATAATGTGTTGTGTGTGTTGTGGTCAGTGTGTTGAATGTTCTGACTAGTTGTTACAGGAGAGACTGCACAGAACTGTTTATCTGTTAAATAGTAGGTGAAACAAACACCGTCCGACCATGTGACCCGAGTGACCAATGGCGTTGCTTATTTTCCTACACACGCTGCCTGTGGTCAGCAGGTAACTGTTGCTGAGGGAGGTCTGAATGATTTAAAGCGAGAATCACAGACTCATTAGAGTTGCTGAATTCCAAGTGGCTTCATGCTGCGTTCTCCTCTGTGTGAAGCCTCTTCCTGTGTATGAGCTTCAGCTGCTGCTGGAGATGCTGCTTCATGACGAAACTGGAAAAAACAGATGAAAGCAGAAAGAACTGTCTATGGTTCAGGTAATATTATGAGTTGTGGAACAGAAGAACCTTTACTTTATCATCCTTAAAGTTCCCACATAGTAAAAGATGGATGTGTTTGAATATATGAAGATATGAGTGTTAAACTACACATACTATTAATTATCATTATTATTATTATTATTATTATAGTAGAAAGGTAGATTCACTGTATTCACAAACTGAGCTTTCTCTCTTCCAATTGGCTGATTGACTGACTGAATGGTAGGGTGGGCAGTGACTGTATAGTTGTGACATCACAACTTCACAACTTTTTTCCTATAAAAAAGCATATTAATGCCTCCTTTTCTACTATAATAATAATATTGAGACATTTTTACATGGAATTATCTAATTTAACTCAATTTATAATAAGTTTCTGCAATTTTAAATAGTACTGTAGCAGTGTCAGTCTATTTTTATTGGAAATGCAATTGTTTTTATATGGATGGAAATATCTCCATCATTAAAAATCTCAAGTTAAAGATAAAAGTGAGAACTCAGAGTGCAGGTTGCATCATGGATGGAGTTTGTCAGTTTGGCTGAGCCTCCTGACATCAACGCTAGATTCTATGTAGTCAGCAGTGTATCTCCTCCTCCTCCTCTTCCTCCTCTTCCTCCTCTTTCTTCTCTTTTCGTCATGTGGGTGAAGGACGAAGTGAAGCTTCCTTTCCCTCATTTTTTTTCTTCTTCTACTCAGACGTGAATCTTTCCCATGTTCTCTCTCTCTCTCCTGTGGGTTAATTACCGTGTGTTGCTGCTTCAATCCTGCAAGTTACATAAAAACTAAACTCATTAAAGTGGAGAGCTGGAAGTTCTGCTGTTCTCTTGTCATGAGAAGGTTTCCTTGTTCGTAGCAAGGAAACAGACAAGTGAAACTGTCCTGAGAGACGGGAGGAGGATGAAGGCTGCAGGACTTCTCAGCTGATTTAGATATTTCTGCCTCATCAGCAGTCCCAGCGTTAAAAAGTGTGGATCCTGAACTACATCCTCAGTGGATGTGTAGATAGAAACATGATGATGATGTAATGAACGTCAGGTCTAATCAGAGAAAATCTGATTCTGTTCATTTAAGCAATGGTGGAAGGACAGAATGACAACATTACCCATAAGCCCCGGCCATCGTTTCCATGGAGAAGTGAATTCAAAATCATTTTATTTAACCTCATAATGCAACGTTATGTTAAGCCTGTGATTGGTTATTGGATTTAGGTTTTTTCTAAAATGCACAATGAACAAAGTCTTTCTCATGTCTCTCTGTCTCTCTCTCTCTCTCTCTGTCTCTCTCTCTCTCTCGAGGCTTGACCTGCTTTCATGGCCTTCCTCGTCTTCCTCTCCTCCCCCATCTCCCTCTTTCTGTCTCTCTCTCTGACATTAGGGAGACAGAGAAGGCGGAGCTGCTTTTATTAATTACCTCATTTAGTTGGTTTTGTTGAATGTGGAGAAGGATGGAGGAAGGGAAATGAGAGCCGGCATGTTTAGTGGATGGAAGATTCCTATTGTGGGAGGAGAGAAAGATGAAAGAGTGAAAGATAAAAGAGTGAGAGATGGAAGAATGAGAGATGGAAGAATGAGAGATAGAAGAGTGAGAGATGGAAGAGTGAGAGATGGAAGAATGAGAGATAGAAGAGTGAGAGATGCCGGCTGCAGCCTGACCTTGACACCGTTCTCCTCATCTTTCTCTGCATGTGTATTTGAGTCCAGTAAAAACCCAGAGTTTACAGTAAAGTTCAAACACAAACGCTCAAAGCTGATTGGATGCTGAGCTGAGCATCTGTCATCTGTTGCCTGGTAGATTTCTGTGCTGACTGTCTGTCTCTTCTTCTCTGCTCTCTCCTCACGCTCTCCTCTGATTGGACGGCTGCTTCCTGTCATCAACCTGCTGATTTGAAAACAGGTAAGAAAAAACACACACAACATTAATAATTAAGAGTATGATCACAAAGGACTTAACAGATCTAGTATATATATTAATATATAGTATATTAATATATATAGTATATATTAATGTGTATTTATATACTGGATGGAGACATTAGTCTTGTTGTATTGCTGCACGTCTCTTATATAAAACCTACGTGGACATAATCATCATAATTAGAGGTGAAATGTGTGTTTTTGGAGGCAGATGAGTAGTTTGATGTGTGATGTGCTGCCTGTTGGTTGATGAAAGAACTGTTTTAACCAATTAAAATGAATTCTTCTCTCCACAAATAGCCTGACAATCAGATATTCTTTACACATGTTGGATTTACACATATTCATGTTCTGCTGAATCAAGACTTTACCAGGGTCAGTTCAATTATCATGCTGATTGAACACAATCTCTTTTATTTAGCAGTAAATTATAGATCTCTCAGATACGTTTATGGACATTATTCAGACAGTATGGACCATTAAAATAAAGTGTTACTAATGAGCTCCTGAGGTGGTTTCACCAAGATCCAGGTTCCTACGGGACACTTAATATAGATTATCTTATTATATTATATTATAATTTACTGTTCTTCTGAAACCTGATGTCCTCCCAGGTTCACAGGGAGCAGGGAAACATTAAAAGGAAATATATTTGATCAGCTTTAATGTTGTATTCCGATTATATAACATGCGTTCTTACCCTCTATCTCCTTGTACATGTTAATTATATTCAATTATTCACATGTACAGGACATACAAAGGGATTGAGAAGACATTTCTCACTATCCCACAGTGAAATAAAGATAAAATACACAGGTTCTACAGATACATCTACAGCATAAAGACACAAAAGACAAAGGAATAAGCTTAATGGTTCCAACACTGTCTTCTATAATCAATATATTGAATGTGTTTGAAGTGTCAGTCTTCATTGTGATGCTTTATAACTAGTATCTAGGTTTTTTCCTACATGGTGTTTGTAGTGAGGAACATTAACATGGCATGAAAACCTTATGGAATGGTAATGATTGTTCCAGGTATTAGTCAGGCCCTCAGGCGTTACCAGGGTAACAGAGGCACTATTTCAGGCTTCCAGCCAAAATCAGATTTTTATTTCATCCAGATTGATTTTTGAGAGTCTGATCTGCAAAAACTACATGAAATCAGTTGGTGGTGGTTTGAAATCTGATTTCCACAGACACTTCTCAGTCTGGACTCACTCTGGATGTTTTCAGTGTCTCCTTCATCACTCACAACGTCACACGTAACCATGACCTCAAATCCAGAGTGATGGAAGTGCATCAGAGCCGTGTGGAAATAGAGGACAATACAGAGGACAATACAGAGGACAATACACAGGACAATACAGGGGACAATACAGAGGTCAATACAGAGGACAATACAGAGGTCAATACAGAGGACAATACACAGGACAATACACAGGACAATACAGAGGACAATACAGAGGACAATACAGAGGACAATACAGAGGACAATACAGGGGACAATACAGGGGACAATACAGAGGACAATACAGAGGACAATACAGGGGACAATACAGGGGACAATACAGAGGACAATACAGGGGACAATACAGGGGACAATACAGGGGACAATACAGAGGACAATACAGAGGACAATACAGGGGACAATACAGGGGACAATACACAGGACAATACACAGGACAATACAGAGGACAATACAGAGGACAATACAGAGGACAATACAGAGGAAAATACACAGGATAATACAGAGGACAATACACAGGACAATACAGAGGACAATACAGAGGACAATACAGAGGACAATACAGGGGACAATACAGGGGACAATACAGAGGACAATACACAGGACAATACAGAGGACAATACAGAGGAAAATACACAGGATAATACAGAGGACAATACACAGGACAATACAGAGGACAATACAGAGGACAATACACAGGACAATACAGAGGACAATACAGAGGACAATACAGAGGACAATACAGAGGACAATACAGGGGACAATACAGAGGACAATACAGAGGACAATACACAGGACAATACAGAGGACAATACAGAGGACAATACAGGGGACAATACAGAGGAAAATACACAGGATAATACAGAGGACAATACACAGGACAATACAGAGGACAATACAGAGGACAATACAGAGGACAATACAGGGGACAATACACAGGACAATACACAGGACAATACAGAGGACAATACACAGGACAATACACAGGACAATACAGAGGACAATACAGAGGACAATACAGAGGACAATACAGAGGACAATACAGGGGACAATACAGAGGACAATACAGAGGACAATACAGGGGACAATACACAGGACAATACAGAGGACAATACAGAGGACAATACAGGGGACAATACACAGGACAATACAGAGGACAATACAGGGGACAATACAGGGGACAATACAGGGGACAATACAGAGGACAATACAGGGGACAATACAGAGGACAATACAGAGGACAATACACAGGACAATACAGAGGACAATACAGAGGACAATACAGGGGACAATACAGGGGACAATACACAGGACAATACAGAGGACAATACAGAGGACAATACAGGGGACAATACAGAGGACAATACAGGGGACAATACAGAGGAAAATACACAGGATAATACAGAGGACAATACAGGGGACAATACAGAGGACAATACAGGGGACAATACAGAGGAAAATACACAGGATAATACAGAGGACAATACACAGGACAATACAGGGGACAATACAGAGGACAATACAGGGGACAATACAGAGGACAATACAGAGGACAATACAGGGGACAATACAGAGGACAATACAGGGGACAATACAGAGGACAATACAGAGGACAATACAGGGGACAATACAGAGGACAATACAGAGGACAATACAGGGGACAATACACAGGACAATACAGAGGACAATACAGAGGACAATACAGAGGGCAATACAGGGGACAATACAGAGGACAATACAGGGGACAATACAGAGGACAATACAGGGGACAATACACAGGACAATACAGAGGACAATACAGAGGACAATACAGAGGACAATACAGAGGACAATACAGGGGACAATACAGAGGACAATACAGGGGACAATACACAGGACAATACAGAGGACAATACAGAGGACAATACAGAGGACAATACAGAAGACAATACAGAGGAAAATACACAGGACAATACAGAGGACAATACAGGGGACAATACAGAGGACAATACACAGGACAATACAGGGGACAATACAGGGGACAATACAGGGGACAATACAGAGGACAATACAGGGGAAAATACAGAGGACAATACACAGGACAATACAGGGGACAATACAGAGGACAATACAGGGGACAATACAGGGGACAATACAGAGGACAATACAGGGGACAATACAGGGGACAATACAGAGGACAATACAGGGGACAATACAGAGGACAATACACAGGACAATACAGGGGACAATACAGAGGACAATACAGGGGACAATACAGGGGACAATACAGAGGACAATACAGGGGACAATACAGAGGACAATACACAGGACAATACAGGGGACAATACAGGGGACAATACACGGGACAATACAGAGGACAATACAGGGGACAATACAGAGGACAATACACAGGACAATACACAGGACAATACAGAGGATAACAGTCTGGGAACAGACGGGAGAGAAGTTGTCTGCTTCACTGATACAGAAAGATTCCAAAACTGTGTCACCAAGCAACGGACTGACTCCTACAGCGTTACCACGGCAACCCATGCAGAAAGGTTGTAGATGGCAGAGAGGTTGATGATGTCTAGACACATGAATCCAAATGGATCATAGAGTTGACAGAACTGATTGAAATGAATCAGATTTGTCTCAACAAGTGCATGTGAAAAACTTTGGCACAAGCAGGTTGATCAGTAGATCTGCTTTAAACGACGTAGAAGAATTATTTAATGCACAGCGTCTTATTTATTAACTTTTACAGATACTCTGCTCATCTGTTCTGCAGATATGTTTATATGTTTGATGCATCCATATTTTCATGAAGATGTAGTTAGGTTTAGGTTAGTGTGTGGGTTAAAATGATCAATGACTGGATAAACATCAGTTAACATTGCTGTTGAACAGGCAGCTGCTGCTACTTTTCCATGAAACAAAGCACTGAACCATCCATTCAACGCTCCTCCTGCTGAACGTTCACCACATCTGAAACTGAACTGGACTGAAGTCGAATGTGGTTCCAACAGAAAGAGTCAAATTTACAGGAATATTTTACACCTATTTAAAAAGAGGCTCCACTTCAAAACAGAAGTCCTGTTGTTGCTTATTGATCACATCTAACCTCATGTTTTTAACACATTCTATATATAGAGAGAGCAACAGCCTTGACGAGACTGAAGTGCCTCTGGCCATAAAACATGTTTTTTTCCATTAATTACATCCACTGCTCATTTACAGCAAACATCTACAGCCGTCCAACCAGATCTCACTCATCTTTTATTCCAATATTTCTTCACTGGCCTGAAACCGTGAGTGAGTCGGGCGAGCAGGCTGCAATTAATTCATGGTATGAAATCGATACTCAGGCCTCATTTCTATCTATTTGATCTCATTAGCCTCAGTGGGCGGCACACGAGAATGAAACCGTCTCCGTCAGGATGACCACATACCTCTCAGCCGTGTCGGTTAACCAGCGGCGGCGGCTAATCAATGTTCCAGAGCGGCGGGGGGTGGATAGAACAAAGGAGGATGGCGTCACGTGTCTGACGGTGGACGGTTACAGGGCTGACGTGAAGATCGATCAATATCGTTGTGGTTCTTTGAGAGAAATGAATATGTATTGACTGTGTGTGTGTGACGGTGCATGCATGAGCGTGTCTGACTGTCAGTGTATGTTTGTGGGGACGTTACCTTTAGATTTGACCGAGTGTGAATGAACAGGATGTTTCTTGTCTCTGTAATCAGATGTAAATTGGCTCCTGCTCTCGTTCGGTGGCTGCAGATCATCAGTCTTGTCGGACAGCTACAGATGGAAACTCCATCACTCTCCTGCTGAGCTCCGCTCCTCACACGCTGGGTTTCCATCACCTGTTTCTCTGCAGTTACAATTTCTCATGGAAAAAAATGAATGGAAACTCCAGAAATTCCGAAAGTTGTACTATCACAAAAAAACAAACAAAAAAAAAAACAAGCAGAAATCATCAATTTGACAACGTCGTCTTGTGCAAATGTCGTCAGTCACTGACTATTGATCTCTTAATATTTTATACAACAGTAGTTGGTGGAAACACGTTAATCAGTTTCCTGTAAACTCTGTTAACATCGCTCCACATTTGAATAGAAGAAAATTTGCTCTTCTGCTTAGTTATTGAGTCGTTGAGTCGAGTTGTGAAGTGTTTTTTAGCAGATTAGATTAGATTTATTGATCCTGAAGGAAATTACAGAGTCAAGCATCTCACAATAATGAGAATAACACAACAACAACAGACATGTGCAGAGAGTCAGCATATTCTGAACACAACACAGTAGAACTCTGAATAACCTGCAGCTGTGGAACCTGATTCTGTGGAATAGTTAGGAGAGACTAGCAGAGTTTAGGAGTCAGAATGTGCGATGGCCATCGGAAGGAAGGAATTCCTGCTGCAGCGTGTGGTGATTAGTCTGATGCTGGATGGAGAATCTCTTGGATCATCAGTATCAGCATCGGTTTCAAGTATCTCACCTTTTTTCTTCTGAGAAATCCCAGATTTACTCAGTTTGCTGTGAGGAGGCTTTTTTTCTTCTCTCCGGTTTTCTTGGTGAAGTGAATCTCTCAGAAAGACGTTAAAAGTGTGTTAACAACATCTAAGATGAGTCACTAGAGAGCAGCTTGTCATCAGCTCCAGCCTCCGTCTGTCTACATGATGACGTGTCCGACACTGACACTGAACCTCAGCTGCTCCTAATGTCCCCGTTAACCACTGGTTCAAGGAGGGAGTGTTCATTCACAGAGTGTGTGGGGCAGAGGACAACTGACTAGTCCTCTTTCCAGTGTTTTCTTGAATGTGTCTGAGTGTCTCAGGCTTGGTAGCCCCTTGGATAGTTTATCATTTCTGCAGACGTTGACCTTATTTATCATGGCTGGTGAAGCAAAGGCCAGTGCTGCTGCTATTGGCACAAAAAGGGGTAAGAACAGGTCTTTTTTGTCTCCATCTCTGTTAACATCTGCTGCTGAGCTCATTAGAGGACGTTCGGAGGAGCAGATGTTTCTAAACCTCTGTTCCCGTCAGTCCGTGATGGTCGTTCCTCCACCTCCTCCAGTCAAAAACAAACAGCATTGGAGCCTCAGTGAGTGGACGGTGCCTCTGTGTATAGTTGTATAGCTGGAGGTTACCACTCTGCTCCAGCTCCTGTTTTCCTCTCTGTTGTCTCCTCCCTTTTACCCTGAAGTCATCCACACAGAGCAGCTCCACATGCTCTGTCAGGAAAGAAGTAAGGCAGCGTGCAGCATGTCTCAGAGGACCAACCCTGCAGGTCCAGGTCTTTACACAAGCCGCGTTATTATAATGTCATTTATTTTCTATAATTTAGCTTCATCATAAAAAAATTTAAAATTACATGCATTTTACATTCAGTATCAACTCCAGTGTTCTCCAGGGCACAGAGCAGTAACAACATCTGTGACTCTGACTTATTCCAGTAAACTACCCATGAAGTATCCCAGTAAAATAACCAGTAAACTATGGAGTAAACTGTCCAGTAAACTATCCCACAGACTGAGGATATGGATGACAGACAAACGCCAGAGAAAACATATACCTAAATAGTATTTATATTGTGCATTTCTAGGACTTTGTCTTGTGCATTTGATCCATAAAACACTTGTAGCCCGTGTGGATCCTTTGGGTCTGAAGTGACGTGTTGCCAGGTTTTGGTGTTTGGTGAGATGTTGGCATCGTTCTGCAGAGACTGATTGAGTCTGAACATCGTTATAATAGTTTACATCAATCTACTGTGAAGAATAAAGTACAGAAACAGCAGCTGCTGATGTTAACAGCTTCTGTTGATGCATATTTCAGCTTCATAAGAAACTACAGTTGCCTTGATCCTTAGCGACACCTTGAGATCTGATTGAGAAGCGGAACCCTGCACCAGAGCTGCTGAATTTAACCTGAACTGAGTGAATTCATCCCACAGGTCTCACAGAAGGAGTCTGCAGCTCTCTGATTGGACGTTTCTCACCACGTTAGCTTTGGGATTTACTGTTGACTTACATTTAAAGCTGTTATGTAAAGTCTTTGACTTCCTGTGTTCTCAGTGGGTGGTAAACGTAGAGCTTTTCCACCAAAGATGCTTAATTGGCACTTTGAAAGTATTTTTTTAATTGTAGCCCAAAGGCAGGCGTTCAGAGATTATGGATCTGGTTCCCCAGAGCACGGCGGAGCTGATGGAGGGAGGAATCAATGAAGCTGAGCTGTTGAGTCAGTTGTGGCTTCCAGTGGTCAGCTGTGTGTTTCTCTGATGGAAGATTTGCTGTAAACATGTGAATCATCAGCATCTTCTGCTGCTCTGAGCTCAGCCGTCACTCATCCTCTTCTGTTTGATGCTCATCAGCTCCCAGCTGATTGGTCGGACAACTTTACAACTATTTTACTTTGAAGTCTATTAATTGAATGTTAAGTTCTTAATCTTGAATCTGACATTGAAAATACAGAATTTCCTCTGAATGCTAATGCTCCACTTTAAGTAGAAATGTGAATCTGATTTAATGGAAACATTAAATGAAATAAAGACGTTTACACCAGGATCCATGTTAATCCTTCATGTCCTTGTTGAGTTAGAAAAAAGTAGATGCTCCTCAGATTATTACTGTGGCTGATTTGTGATAATGATTCTAATGATTTGGATGAAAACATGTCAGAAACATGGCACAGAATGAAACGCTATAATGTGGAAATATCATGTTTAATAATCCAATATTGAGTTGAATTATCCTTAATTATCTGGTTCCACCAACAGATCATTTTGCTTAATTCATTTTTTTTGAAATTCCTTCTTTATTTTGTTCAGTTTAAACTTGTTTTTATAAAACAAAGTTTAATTGTGTGACTTTTTTATGATTTTATGTTAATTTTGTTTTAAGACAAAAAAGATCCAATCGACCAATGTCAAAAAAATGTTTAGCCAGTGGGATGAGATCATGGAGATGATTCTGTTAAATATGAGATGCATAGGACCGAAAACAAGTTATTTATTTATTTTATAATCTTTATGGGGGATCAGAAAGAAACTCCCACACAGCAGATGTGTTGTCAGAGAGATAATGATCCCTGCTGCTGGAACATCAAATTTTAGATGGAGCCTAAAATAAAGTCCAGCATTTGTCCAAACATAAAAAAATCTATGTAAGCTTCCACTTTTCTATAGGAATAGATATTTGCTACAGGCATTGCACTAGCTCTGACCCGCCTCCGCTCTGCCAGTTTCACTCCACCTTCCCCTTTGGCCTCTGACCTCTGACCCTTCAGCAGCCCCTCTCCTACCTGAGTGTGTGTGTTTGAAGGTCTTGGCGTGGCTCTCGTAGCGCTGCGTCGTACTAAAGCAGCTGCGGCCGTCCTCCAGCTGCTCTGACAACAAGATCAATGACACGCGGTGAATGTCGCCCAGCACGCCACCTCGCTCCTAACCGAACACTTAAAAGAGCCCCCAGACGGCCATATTGGCTCCAAACCCCCCACGGCTCACGGCTTCTTGTTACCCTGCGGGACCCCGCCGGGAAATCACCTTTCAAATAGCGTGACACTCATCTGCAGCGTGAGGTAATGAAGAGGTGCATATGCGCGCTGGCATTTCCAGCGCCGCCGCAGACCTTCACTACAAAGTCACATCTCCTCCCCGGAGTCACGGCTTTGATGGAGATGGATGGAGCCGTTGTAGTTTTAATAAGACGAAGCTATTGCACGTTGACATTTCTGTTCCGGCGCGAGCGTCAGGTGACCCCTGACAACGAGGAGACCTGGGAGAACACTGAGTTTCATTTTTTACCCTTAGGTTTAAAGTGGGAGTGAAGGGTTGTGAATCACAATGTTAAGAACATGGAGCCTCAGCAATATTTGAGTAAATGTGGTGAAATATTCCAAACAGAATATGAGGACAGGAAGCAGAAAGCACTGCTTCCTGTCGCTTTATAACATGTTTGACTTGAAGTCATTTTAAGATTTAATGGCTAAATTTGACTTTTCAGATTTACACAGTGGAATTACAGATATCTGCAGTGACGTCACTGAAATGTCATTCAAATCCTCACAAATTCCATGTCAGATATCTCTAATTAAAACTCAGTTCAAGACAACTATAAGTTCATAACATCCACAATTATGTTCTGATTATTCATTTCTTCACTTTGAGATATTACACCTTCATTTTGACTAGTTGAAGTGAATTGTAGATATATGTGATGACAAACCCCATAAACATGAATGAATGAAAGTGATGTGATTTGTCTGAGGAAGATTGTAGTTGTGGATGAAATGAAATGACAATAACTGAATTACAGATACGTACATGTATCCAGACTGACTTTGAAATGTCAAAATAGGTTTTCATAAAGGAACAAGGACAGACAAGAGGAGAGGAAATGATTAGAGTAGATGATGCAATGAACTGAAAACACTGACCCTTTAAACTATGAGGATTTTTAGCTTGAACCTGGACGTTGTGGTTGGATGTTAACCTGTTGACGTGTAACATGTTGAACAGCTTGTTTTACAGCTGTTGTCACTCAGCTGGTTTGACGTGACGTGTGGACAGGAAGTCATTAACAGTCCTGTCTGTGTTTCAGGTCTGGTGAAGCTGGGCGTCCACTGTGTCACGTGTCAGAAAGTCGCTATAAAGATCGTCAACAGGGAAAAGCTCAGCGAGTCTGTCCTCATGAAGGTAAGACGTGTGTGTGTGTGTGTGTGTGTGTGTGTGTGTGTGTGTGTGTGTGTGTGTGTGTGTGTGTGTGTGTGATTTATTACTTTACTGGCCATGTTCAACAAGTTTACTTTAGATAAGATAAAAGATAAAAGCTGAGAGTCTAAGAAAAACCCTACAGCTCTGACCCGTCCTCCTTTGACCTCTGACCTCTGACCCTTCAGGATGAGTGAAGCATACTTCTATAATTCTATCCATGTTTTATTTTCACATTAACACATTAACACTTACAGACTGTGGATCAATCACCTCCTGAACATGTGAATCTATGCTTTTAGTCCTAAAAGGCTCAGTGATCTGAAACAGGTCTGTGGGGTTAACAACTGTTATTGCTACAGGAGATAATGTGGGGACTACTTTCAGCAGCGGAGGAATCCACATGCGGTGCTCTGGTTAATCTAGACCCTGTAGATCATAGGGGTTTTGTCGTTTTAACTACAGGACATTGTTTTTCTAAAGCTGTCAACAGCAGCAGTAAATATCCCAGAATGCATTGCAGGAGGACAGACAATGAGCAGAGGTTGAGTTCCACCCACACAGTGAACAGGGAGCAGCTGTTGGGCTGCTATTGTTCCTCCTGTCAGCAGTCTGCTGTCCACCTCCACCTTAAACACCTGAAACAGGCCGATGCTCAGCACGGCTGAGTCATGCTGGGACTTCCTTTTAATTCATTTACAGCTATAGCGCAGCTATAATGAATTCAGTTTGAACAACAACATATATATATGTATTGTTATTATACATATATATAACAACATATATATATGTATTGTTATTATACATATATATAACAACATATATAGTGGTTTGAATTCCTTATATTCTGGTGTTATCTCTGGCTTTCAAGGATCTTTTGATCTACTTCACTTTGTGAGGCAGCTTCTATTCAAGTGATGTCTGGATTGAGAACAGGCAGAAATCAGGTTCTGTTCTAAGTAATAGGAGCAATAAGTTTTTCAGGCCCAGGTTTAGATTTTCTTTTCTGTCTTAATAATAAAAAATGATAATAATTAATTAATAATAATAATTTAATACTGTACACTGTATATGAGCTGTCAGTGTGTGTGTGTGTGTGTGTGTGTGTGTGTGTGTGTGTGTGTGTGTGTGTGTGTGCTTTATAGTTTCAGCTCATTATTTCTGTCTGTCTGGCTCCTCTTTTCTGTTTTGTCAACTATCAGCACTCTCTCTCTCTCTGTCTCTCTCTCTCTGTCTCTGTCTTTCTGTCTCTCTGTCTGTCTCTCTCTCTCTGTCTCTCTCTCTGTCTCTCTCTCTGTCTCTCTCTCTGTCTCTCTCTCTCTCTGTCTCTGTCTTTCTGTCTCTCTGT
>CM060462.1:780000-802500 GCA_030544235.1 Lepturacanthus savala | reverse complement strand
TGTATATTTGTCTGTTTTTCTCTGGTTTCTGTTGCTTCTCCACTTTCTCTGCTTTGGAGGGAATGAAGGAGACTGAATAATTGGTTGATGATGTTTGTATGTGTTGTCTGCAGGAGAGGCAGAGGTAGTGTGATGACCTGCTGCACAGAGCAGACGGGGACATTATCATCAACCCCCAATCACATGCACTATCATAAAAAAAAACGTTTCAGACAAAAAGTTAAAGGTGGACAAGGAAAAAGACCATGACCAGGCCTGGAGTTGTTGACCGTGTGTTTGAACACAGATCTGGTTCTGTAAGCACAGATGCAGCGTCTCTGAGGTCTCAGAAAAAGCAGCTTCACCAGAATCTCATGTCAGAGCCGCAGCAGCACGAGTCCCTCTGAGACCCGGTGCTGCTGCAGCTTGTTCAGTGTGAACCTTTTGATGCGTGTTTGTTGGATGTGGCTGTTTCATGCTGCTCTCCAGGATTCATGAATCAATCATCTGGAAAAGAAAGAAGATTAGTGGATGTTCACACCAAAGACAAAAATGCAAAGAAAGATGGAGGAATCATGGAGGAAGAATAAAGAAATCCTGCAGATTTCCACTTGAAATCACAGAAACTGATTGATTGAGTGGGTGACGATTGATTTATTGATTGATTGATTGGTGTAGCAGCTTTCTGCCAGCTGGCTTCTCTCACTCATGTTAACATTATGTCCCTCGGTGATTTCAGTCAGGTCCTAATGTGCATGTTATGTTAACGTGTGAGTGTACATCAGGTCGCGTGTGTGTGTATGTGTGTGTGTGTGTATGTGTGTGTGTGTGTGTGTGTGTGAGAGAGATTCCTAGTGAGATGACATTTACAGCGTTCAGAGATCAGCACCTAACATGGGTGGCGGTGGCGGTGGGAATAGCGGCAGCATCACCCTGCCTGCACCCAGATGTGAAAGTTGGCATTTACAGCAGCATCACTGCTGCTAATGGAGCGTCATAGGAGTCAAACCACAGCTGTAACAGACGGAGGAAGACGATCAGGACAGAAAGAAATCTGCATTTATTGAGAATATGAGGATCTGTGCGTCTGTCTGCTGCTGCTGTTTAGATCCGCTATCGTTTCTGAATACAGTAAGAATTAAACTCATTTGCAGGTTGAAATCAGATTTTAATGAAATTTAAATTCAAATTGTTGGAAAAAATAATCATATTTCATAAAATTCTGGCCCCAGTATACTCCTGTCGTCTATCCATGCACAAAGCACATGAGCAAAAAAAATGTCTTTCAAAATAAATCAAAACAAAATAAAACATGCCAAATAGAATTAAAGATCTTAAAGTGGCAGCACCGTTTTATCTGTCTGGATTTTCATGGACTCTCTCTACTCAGGTCCACTTTTCCCCCACGACCACACACTCCTACATGTTGAAGTGTGAACGGAGAAGTGTCAGCGCCTTAGATCCCACTTAAAGCAAGAAGCATGAAAGCACAGGAACAGCAGGTGGCAAGGGACGACAGGGTGTGTGTGTGTGTGTGTGTGTGTGTGTGTGTGTGTGTGTGTGAGATTAAATCTGTTTTTCCAGTTGAAGTGCAGCTGATTGTGTGTCTGAGCTCTTCAGAGGTGGAAGCCAGCCCTCTCATGCCTGACCGGACTCATTTCATCTCCTCAACGACTGGCTGCTTGTGTTAATGGTGTCAATACTGACTAAACTGTGTTGATTCTACTCACTGCTTCTACTGCCTGTGTGTGTGTGTGTGTGTGTGTGTGTGTGTGTGTGTGTGTGTGTACCTGTCGATTAGTGTGTTTGGTTTTCAGACCTGATGTTTGATGACAGAAGGTTACGATCTAGTATTTGACTTAATCTGTATAAGCAGGTGTCGTCAGTAGATGTGATGTT
This sequence comes from Lepturacanthus savala, assembly GCA_030544235.1. NCBI lineage: Eukaryota > Metazoa > Chordata > Actinopteri > Scombriformes > Trichiuridae > Lepturacanthus > Lepturacanthus savala. The sequence goes on along the minus strand of CM060462.1, from coordinate 800,622 downwards.
CAGAGTCTGAGTGGAACTCAACATTTGAAGCTCAAAACCAGAAAAAAAATATCTACAACATTAAAATGAAGATTCTGTCATTGCTGTATATGTGTGTGTGTGTGTGTGTGTGTGGCAGACAACGCTGGGGAGGTTACTTCAAAACCTCATTCAATGCCTTATTTATTAATTGTTACATTTTAATATTACTGTATTTAAAATGTACTATTGAATTACTTTTAAGTTATTCTCACCAGAATAATTGTAAATATGGATTTTGACGATATAAATCACCTTTGTTGTTATTGCTGCGTGTCAGGTCCAGAGTGGGAGGAGACTCAGCAGCTGTAATCAGGGTTACAGGTTTTATTGCTGCAGCAACAAGCAGCTATGAAATGTACAACAACAAAAACCTATTCTATAAATCCAATATCTACCTGAGTGTAGCTACACTCGCGCTATGGCAGAAAACAAAAGGGGAATTAATTTCAAAAGAAAAGCGCTTCACCAAAAGTGGGAAGGACTGAAAATTTAACAAAATAAAACTCACTCCAGAAGGAGGAAAACACTATAATAATATATAGAGAAAAGTAGGAATACTGTCTAAAGCTAAGAAATGAAAAATGATCCGAAGGATGAAAAACTACCAGGAAAATAATAAAGGAAACAAAAAACAAGGTTATGAAACACTATCAGAACTAACTCTATACAAAGGCTATAAACACACATGGCTGTGATACGATGGTTGGCTGGATGTGATGATCAGGGATGAACAAAGACACTTTAGAACAAGACACGAGGAAACAGACTATAAATACACAAGGAGGTAAATTGGGAACAGGTGGAACCAATCAGGAATCAGAGCAGAAGATCAGACAGGTGACACATGAGGAAGTGACCTGAAACCAGAGGAGAGTTAGGATTTCAAAATAAAACAGGAAATGCACACGACAAAAAAACCCAGACAGGACAACGTCACTGTTGTGACACTGCGAGTCACAACAAGAATTTTAGTCTGTTTCATGGTTTTATCTCCTCTCTCATGCTGCTTCCTTCCCAACTTCATGTTACTACGGCTCCTCTGTAAATGTTAAATTACTGCTGCTGTTTCAGGAAGTGGACGGTTCTTTAGGTGGAGAATTTAACTACGATGTTCTTCAGATCCTTATGTTTCACAAGTAATGAGCGTTTTCTGCAGGTTCACTCATCTCCATCTTCTGTCTGACGAGCCAAAAAAAAGAAGTGAAAGGACATTTCACTGCTGCTGATCTTGCAATGATTTTAGTGAATTTGTATGAAGAAAAACCAAAAAAACAACCACTTCAGTCCAGGTTAAAACATATGTGAATTACTGACATTTGTACTGATTGAATATTACCATGTTTTTTCCTGTGATGCCTTAAATTAGTGTGTTACAGCAACAATCAATGCATCACAGTAATTTATTACACTGGTGGCAGACGTGTTTCTAATGAAGGAGGGAACAGCCTTGGTCTCATGTTGGAAAGGGCAGGAGATGACGACAGATGAGTGAAAGTTTACTGATTGCAATCTGCCACAGAAGAGAGCATCTGCCTGTTTCCCCTGATTCACCACTGACCTTAATCTGGTCCCCGCCACATCGGCGTGTTGTTGGTGTGATGTTGTTAATGTATTCCGTGTGATGAGGAGCTCCTGGCAGCGTCTCACTCGTCACCAGACGTCTGTGTGGAACAGACTGGGCACGCCGCCTGAAGTTTCCCCGGGAGACGCTGCCTGCTGATTGGCTGAGCTGCTGCCGCACGTGTCGGTTTCGTTCTTTACCTGCCGCCATTCTTTCCTTTCTTTCCTGTCTTCTCCTCTTTGTTTTGGAGGAGGCAGCAGAGTCCGGGGCTGTGGTGGAAGCTATCAGGTATCAGCAGGTTGTAAAAGTAACGCTGCCCAGATGAAATCTCATAAAACATCCGTTCTCCTCCTCTCATCTCGTTCCTTTGATTTCATTTTTTAGTTTTTTTTGCTCCCCTCCCTCCTCTACTCCCAGCCTAATCTCCTCCTCCCTCCTCCTCCCTCCTCCTCCCTCCTCCTCCCTCCTCCTCCCTCCTCCTCTGCTTTATGACCCTCTCACAGAGCAGACCTTCCTCTCCTGAATAGATTTGTGTTCTTCATAAAACTCTTCATGTTCTGTCTCGTCAATCGATGCAGGTGAAGGTTTGATCACACTGCAGCTATTTGAGTGTGATTGGATCCTGAGATGTGCCAGGTTCTCCTCCTCCTCTCCTTCTCCTTCTCCTCTCCTTCTCCTCCTCTCCTCCTCTCCTCCTCCTCTCCTCCTCCTCTCCTTCTCCTCTCCTTCTCCTTCTCCTTCTCCTCTCCTTCTCCTTCTCCTTCTCCTTCTCCTCTCCTCTCCTCCTCCTCTCCTTCTCCTCTCCTTCTCCTTCTCCTCTCCTTCTCCTTCTCCTTCTCCTTCTCCTTCTCCTTCTCCTCTCCTTCTCCTCTCCTTCTCCTCTCCTCTCCTCCTCTCCTTCTCCTCCTCTCCTTCTCCTCTCCTCCTCCTCTCCTTCTCCTCTCCTCTCCTCTCCTTCTCCTCTCCTCTCCTCTCCTCTCCTCCTCCTCTCCTCTCCTCTCCTCTCCTCTCCTCTCCTCCTCCTCTCCTTCGCCTCCTCTCCTTCTCCTCTCCTCCTCCTCTCCTCCTCCTCTCCTTCTCCTCTCCTCCTCCTCTCCTTCTCCTCTCCTTCTCCTTCTCCTCTCCTCTCCTCTACTCCTCCTCTCCTCTCCTTCTCCTCTCCTTCTCCTCTCCTCTCTTTCTCCTCTCCTTCTCCTCTCCTTCTCCTCTCCTCCTCCTCTCCTCTCCTTCTCCTTCTTCTCTCCTCCTCCTCCTCTCCTTCTCCTCCTCTCCTTCTCCTCTCCTTCTCCTCTCCTTCTCCTCTCCTTCTCCTCTCCTTCTCCTCTCCTTCTCCTCTCTTTCTCCTCTCCTTCTCCTCTCCTTCTCCTCTCCTCCTCCTCTCCTCTCCTTCTCCTTCTTCTCTCCTCCTCCTCCTCTCCTTCTCCTCCTCTCCTTCTCCTCTCCTCCTCCTCTCCTTCTCCTCTCCTTCTCCTCTCCTCTCCTCCTCCTCTCCTCCTCCTCTCCTCCTCCTCTCCTCCTCTCCTCCTCTCCTCTCCTCTCCTCTCCTCTCCTCCTCTCCTTCTCCTCCTCTCCTCTCCTCCTCTCCTCCTCTCCTCCTCTCCTCTCCTCTCAGCAACAGATGGTGCTTTGATTAGTGAGCGGATGTTCCTGTTTATCATCCTCAAGCCCTTCAGCTCTGTATCGTGTTTCAATTAAAGAGGGATTCTGAACCATCGCTGTAACCTGAGTCACTTCTCATAATTCATTAAGAGGAGCGATCAGGCGTGGAGGCGGTACCCAGAGGAGGTGTCGCTCAGAGGAGGTGGGAGAGTGTAGGAATGCTGAATAGACACGCCCCTCCTGCTGCTGTCAATCAAACACAGACACGCCCATCCAGCTGCTGTCAATCAAACACAGACACGCCCATCCAGCTGCTGTCAATCAAACTCAGACACGCCCATCCAGCTGCTGTCAATCAAACACAGACACGCCCCTCCTGCTGCTGTCAATCAAACACAGACACGCCCATCCAGCTGCTGTCAATCAAACTCAGACACGCCCATCCAGCTGCTGTCAATCAAACTCAGACACGCCCATCCAGCTGCTGTCAATCAAACACGGACACGCCCCTCCAGCTGCTGTCAATCAAACACAGACACGCCCATCCAGCTGCTGTCAATCAAACACAGACACGCCCATCCAGCTGCTGTCAATCAAACACGGACACGCCCCTCCAGCTGCTGTCAATCAAACACAGACACGCCCATCCAGCTGCTGTCAATCAAACACAGACACGCCCATCCAGCTGCTGTCAATCAAACTCAGACACGCCCCTCCAGCTGCTGTCAATCAAACACAGACACGCCAATCCAGCTGCTGTCAATCAAACACAGACACGCCCATCCAGCTGCTGTCAATCAAACACGGACACGCCCCTCCAGCTGCTGTCAATCAAACACAGACACGCCCATCCAGCTGCTGTCAATCAAACACAGACACGCCCATCCAGCTGCTGTCAATCAAACTCAGACACGCCCCTCCTGCTGCTGTCAATCAAACACAGACACGCCCATCCAGCTGCTGTCAATCAAACACAGACACGCCCATCCAGCTGCTGTCAATCAAACACCGTCCTCAAACTGACTTAAACAAGAAGCTGCATTTCTGATATTTCCCAGAAAACTTTGTTGTTCAGTAAAAATACGTTTCACAATTAGTTTAAAAGAATAATTTGATATTATCTTTGACTAAACTATAATTATCTTATATTCCTTCCTTTTTACCCTGTTATAGTCATTATCTGCATTATGCATGACTTGTTGCAAGCTTATATGTTAATGCCTTTTTAATGACAGCGAACACGGCTGGAATCATTTCTGTTAATTGTGCTCGTCAGCGAGGACGAGGAGAAAATTGAGGTGAATGTGGAAACTATAAGAGACTCAGAGGAGACCAGAGTAACTCAGCCGACACGGCCGAGGTCGACAGATGAAGATGGGAGATGTGATGCGACCGCTTTAAGCACAAAGATTTATCTGAAGTCCTGGAAACCGGAGCAGGATTGAATATTTGCTTTTTCCAAACAGATCCTGCCTCCGCTCTAATGTTGGAGCTCATGTTTCCCCCAGCCTTCCCTCCACACCCACACACTTTATTACAACACATTAAAAAACCATACGGGTCATAATGGAGCTTAATAAATGTCGCTGTCACCGTTCACATGTGAGGAGGGCAGGGGGCTGAACGTCTGTTTACCTTGTACATGAGTTTAATTAGCCTCTGCTACGCTACACTGTGTGTGCACCGCTGTGTGAGGAGAAGGAAACGAAGCTAATTAGATGTGATGGCGGGAGGACGGCTGATGTGCAGCACCTGCATCCATCCAGGACACGAGTCAGTGACGACTAATACATGCACAGTAATACTATACTATTATTCAGAACATACATTTTCAAACATTTGTGAAGTTCTCAGTGCTTTTGTGTGACCTAGTTTTCTCGTCATCCAAGTTTAAAACAATCTGCAACTTTCTTGATTTGCAAAACCATCTTCTAAATCGACAATCATATGTGGGATTCATGACACAACCCAAACAGGATCAAAGTATTAATTGTCAAGATGGATGGTCAAAGATTAAAGGGAACACTTTCAGTATATATTTGCTGCCACCACTTGAAATGACAAAGCTTTGAAGGCTTTGCTGAAAATGAGATTTCACTTCACAGCGTCCTCTGTCCTTCATCATCAGCGCAGCCAGGACAACGGAGGAGGTCAGAGACTCATGGAGGAACAATCAGAGGCTGTGATTGATGGATGACTGATAATGTTTGTTCCACGGTGATGACAATCTGAAATCAATAAGATGTATCAGAAGAGTCGGTTGTTAGCAGTGATATGATCTTCACTATCATTGTTCCTTTTCACAGAAACTGATCCTCCAGTGTCATACGTTAGAACCTGCTCAGTTTAAATACAACTTAATATATGAGTACCAATAATCCAAAACGTCACTTTATGTTTGGTAACAGGCGCCCTGATGACAGCCAAAACATGTGCTAAAATGCCCTCTAGGAGCTAAACGCATGTTAAAGTGCTCTCTTTGAGCCAAAAGACTAAAGTGCCCTCTTCAGTGGCAAAGACACGCTGTTTGTGCACTGAAACATGTGCACAGTTTCTCTACAACAGAGCTGCAGCTGCTGGGAAAGATGATGTCATGCTGTTATATGACCAGGATCATGTTTAACGGATGAGTTTGGGGTCGATGTGCATTTTGTTTCTTGTGAACAAATCAAACGAAGACTAAAAACCAGTGACGTTCACTTCATCATCCTGTTCCTGAAGCTGAAACCAGCAGGTTATTTATATGAATATTAACTATAAAACATGATGTGCTTTTTGATGTTGTACAGCAACTGGTTTGTTGCAGAATCAAGATACAAACCTTTCGTTTGTTGAGCTCAACAGGAAAATAGATCCAGCTTAAACGTTGAGTTTCTGTTGATGCTCTCTATGTAAATATGTGTGTGAGCAGCAGTGTCATGGTTCAGTCCATATGTTTCCATGTTTGCTGTAAACAAAGAGTATAACTCCTTCCTCTTGTTTCTCTGCAGGTGGAACGGGAAATCGCCATCCTGAAGCTCATAGAGCATCCCCACGTTTTAAAGCTGCATGACGTCTACGAAAACAAGAAATACCTGTAAGTCCTTCAGTCTTCCTGCTCTGTGAACAGCTGCAGTGTCACTGTACATTTTAAGAAACAAGATATTTTGGGAAAAGACACTTTCTGCACAGCTGCTTCTTCATTACTCAGCTGTGTTTTATCAGATGATTAAGATTAAGGTCTCAGAGTTGTTTAGCATTGATTGACACATACACCAGCCTATCGAAGCATGTGGTTGGACGACAGCCAGCTTCAAAGCCTCACTATGAAAGTTTGAACCCCTTTGGACAGTGACAACGACCCAATGGAACTTGATGAGACCATCCAAAACTGCCAGGGCCTTAGAATGACATGTGACGTTACATGTGGAACCATGCTACTTACACCAGAGAAAGTGCTAAAGGAGCTGCCTCTATGATATCTGTAAGATGTTCAGTGACTAAAACAAGAATGAAAACAAGATGTTGACTTAATTAGTTGACTTCTGATAAAACTAACAAGACTGAATTAAAACCAGCTGATGAACCTGCTGTAAACAGATGAACCAGAGATGAAACATGTCCAGAAACTTGTTTGTCCAGAAACATGTATGTCCAGGTACATGTATGTCCAGGAACACGTATGTCCAGAAACACGTATGTCCAGGAACACGTATGTCCAGAAACATGTATGTCCAGAACCGAGTATAAATAGAAACATGTATGTCCAGGAATATGTATGTCCAGAACCGAGTATAAATAGAAACATGTATGTCCAGGAACATGTACGTCCAGGAAGATGTATCTCCAGAAACACGTATGTCCAGGAACATGTATGTCCATGAACATATATGTCCAGAAACACATATGTCCAGAATCACGTATGTCCAGGAACACGTATGTCCAGGAACATGTATGTCCAGAACCGAGTATAAATAGAAACATGTATGTCCAGGAACACATATGTCCAGAAACACGTATGTCCAGGAACATGTATGTCCAGGAACATGTATGTCCAGGAACATGTATGTCCAGAAACATGTATGTCCAGGAACATGTATGTCCAGGAACATGTATGTCCAGAAACACGTATGTCCAGGAACATGTATGTCCAGGAACATGTATGTCCAGAACCGAGTATAAATAGAAACATGTATGTCCAGGAACACTTATGTCCAGAAACACGTATGTCCAGGAACATGTATGTCCAGGAACACATATGTCCAGGAACACGTATCTCCAGGAACATGTATGTCCAGGAACATGTATGTCCAGGAACACGTATGTCCAGGAACATGTATGTCCAGGAACACGTATGTCCAGGAACATGTATGTCCAGGAACATGTATGTCCAGAAACAGTTTCATCCACTTCTGAAGAGGTGAAAATGAGTGTACAGTGTATATTTGGTCGTCTGAGTCTGCTGAGACGAGTGTGTCTGCTGCTGAAGTCTCTTCCCCTTTAACCCCAGCAGCTTCCTGTGCAGCTCTCGGTGTGGAACCTTCCGCCTGTGGCCGCTGCGTTTTAATGTTCCGTACGTCCCTTTTTTTATTGTAAACATTAATCTGCCGCGTGTTGCAGGCTGGCTCCAGCGGTGCGGCTTAATGCGCTGTTCAATAATTGATAAAAAGGCACAGCTGTCAGACGGAGCAGGAATTTGTTTTCTTAATGTGGCGAGGACGGGACGCAGCGTTTTTTCCCAGAGAACGTTTCACACTCACAAATCACACGCGGACGCGTTTCTAATTTAAATAGCCGCGACAGGTAAACGCTTCAGCAGATCCTTTAATCTGCTCATAAATCAGGGGGAGGGAGCAGAGGATCATGCGTGTCTCGGAGACAAATGGAGGAGGACACAGAAACAAACATGTGGAGGATCCTCTGCGGATTCACATGGAGCATCGATGTTCACTTTGACAAACACTGTGTAGTTTATGACTCAATTTTCTCATTAAAGCCTCGTTCATTTGGAGGAAAATGAAACTGTTTGTTTCTTTGATGAATCTGTTTAATGTGTGAACTCAGAGGTTGGACTGTCATTAGAGTGTAATATAGAGGTCCTGGACTTTTTTCAATTTCTATTTTAGAAACCCGGCTCCTTTAAAAAGCGAATCGTGTGACTTTTCTTTCATCCATGTGACGTGTTCCTCTTCTCCTGCAGGTACCTGGTGTTGGAGCACGTGTCCGGTGGGGAGCTTTTCGACTACTTGGTGAAGAAAGGCCGGTTAACGCCCAAAGAGGCCAGAAAGTTCTTCAGACAGATCATCTCAGCTCTGGACTTCTGCCACAGCCACTCCATATGGTGCGTTTCTCTGTATAAGCTGACGATAACAGATAACCTGAACTAACAGGAGGAGCTCCAGAAGGATTTTTTTTCTTTAACCCAAATAACCTACAATCCCAAGTTCAGCAGTAGCAGAAACACTTTTTCCTGACATGCAGAACATGCATTAACACAGCCGGCGTCATGCGTCATTTTCAGATGAGCTGTCACTGAGCTACGGATCCGTAGTAAATAGTTGCTGAAGCCACGATGCTGCAGCTCTATAATAAATATCCCCCGCAGGGTAAAATCATCGCTGCAGAGAGAAAATGCTTTTACCTCCCTGCTGCCCAGGGGACACAGTCTGCATCAAAACTCATATCATTTCATCTTAATGTCGATGTTTTACGGAACATTGTTTGTATTTCCAGGTTAATTCAATAAGGCAGGTGTGTGTAACACACATCCTGCAGCCTGCCAGTGTCCCATGTGGAAAAAAACTCCAAACAGGATGTTTCCTGTTTGTTTTAGTACATTTCAGTGAGATAGTTTTTCATTTTAAGACACATGCTGCTGGCCTTCACATATAAATCATTCCAAACAACTTTCCTTTTTGCAGCTTCAGTTTTCATTATAATAAGTTGATTGATCCATTGATCTGGAAATGAGTCATTTTATGTCCTCTGTCTTTAAGCTGTTACAAAGGATACTCCCTGCAGACCAGTCTGACCTTTGACCCCTGACCCTGACCCTCACCATCTTACTGCTCAGGTCTAAATGGAGCAATCAGCCTGTTGAGCTACTCCCCCTCTCTGTAAAAGTGAATTTATAACACAAAATGTGAGATTGTGAAATGGAACGTGGCACAAAAAATGATTGATTGTTGATTGTTTCCATAATCGTTCCTAGAAAATAAAATATGATGCTCATCTGCTGCATATCGACACCTTGCAGGACCAACATGACTCATCTCCTTGAGGCCATGATGCCAGATATTTTATTACTAGACTGTTTGTCTCAAACATTAACCTTGTGACATTTACATGTGATAGCAGCCCGAGGTTCAAAGGTTAAACTGTCCTCAATTCAGCAGCCGTTCTACTTAATTCTCCTCAGACTTATGTTGGAAATCATATTCCTGGAGGCAGTGGAGTGTTTGCACTTCACCTCTGTCCTCATCGGCTGTGGCTCACAGCAGCTTCTCTTCATCTCTTTTCATCTCTGAAGCACCTTTAGCTCCTCGACGCTCCGCTGCAGCACCGTATATCTATAGAGAGCAGGATCACATCAAACAAGTTCTGCCTCTGACTCTCAGCAGCAGATCTCAAGTGTTTGGCTTTAAAGGGACATGTTTATTCTCCTGTGTGTGTGTGTGTGTGTGTGTGTGTGTGTGTGTGTGTGTGTGTGTGTGTGTGTGTGTGTGTGTTCTGGACGGTCCATCTGGAGTCACTTCACGACCACATCTGAGATCATCTTAGACCTTGATTCCTTTTAAGTGTTAATATCCTGATCAAATTGTTTTATATTCAATTTCTATGTATTTGTGTTGTTGGTGGTTTTGTTGGTGTTACATGTGCCCTATAAATATATTTGTCCTGTCGTTCTGCAGCCACAGAGATCTGAAGCCTGAGAACTTGTTGTTAGATGAGAAGAACAACATCAGGATAGCAGACTTCGGCATGGCGTCTCTGCAGGTCGGGGACAGTCTGCTGGAGACCAGCTGTGGGTGAGTTGTGATGGATGTGTGTGGTTTGTGGTTCATTAGCATAATTTATTGTGGTGTTGGCGATGAAGGAGTGTGTGTTTACACTGAGAGTCGCTTCTTATAATTAATCCACACAGAGACCAGATGATTCTTATCATATCAGAGAAATCTTACTCTTACTCTAACTTCCTGCTTCATGCCAACACGCCCCTCCAACTGCTGTCAATCATCAAACACAGACACGCCCCTCCAACTGCTGTCAATCAAACACAGACACGCCCCTCCAACTGCTGTCAATCAAACATAGACACGCCCCTCCAGCTGCTGTCAATCATCAAACACAGACACGCCCCTCCATCTGCTGTCAATCATCAAACACAGACACGCCCCTCCATCTCCTGTCAATCATCAAACACAGACACGCCCCTCCATCTGCTGTCAATCAGACACAAACACCTTCCATTGGACTTTAAAAAAATAGAAAACACAAACAGTAGTTTGGTCCTTCATGTAAAATGTTCGTCTACTTCTTCTTCTGCCATTGCTGTTTGTATTTAAAGTGTTATCACATAATATAATAGGACATTTTAAGTGTCATCATGTATAAAACATCTAAAGTCAGGCTAAATAACTGGTAGATGATGTCACATGTTCAAACAGGAGCATCATCACAGGGATCTGGATTTAATCTCTTCCATGTCATGTTATGTAACGCTCACTTTAACGAACAAAAACTCATAATAAATAAAGTAATAATTCACATCACACAGTAAAAGACTCTATTTTCCTGTATTTTTTGTGAAGCCTGTTTATATTTGATGCTGTGGCTCCAGTTCATCGCCTCTCTGCCTGTTTTACAGATCTCCACACTACGCCTGCCCAGAGGTGATCAGGGTAAGTGCTCTCCCCTCCTCTTTCTGCGTCCCTGTCTTTCATACAGTAAAAGCAGCGGCTGTTCTCTGCAGAATGACTCTTACATCACCGCCTCCCCCTCCAGGGGGTGATGTAAGAGTCACTTTAATGATTGACGTGTTTCTGCATTATAACTATTCTTCAGGTTGTGTGTAAGTGACATATTATAAAACATATTAAAAAGAAGAAATCTGAGCTCAACCTCCTTACAACAGAACAGAAAGTCTAGGTGCAACACCTGCTGCAATGTGTTTAGGCATTTTGCATTTTGCAGGGAAACAGTCTCTAAATGAATTCTGCTCATAGCATCTTTTCTCCATTTCTATTCTGTTCCAGGGAGAGAAGTATGATGGGAGGAAAGCAGATGCGTGGAGCTGTGGAGTCATCTTGTTTGCACTTTTAGTGGTGAGTGACTGCTGCTGCTGCTGCTGCTGCTGATCCTGATGCTGCTGCTGCTGCTGCTACTGCTGCTGCTGCTGCTGCTGCTGCTGCTGCTGCTGCTGCTGCTGCTGCTGCTGCTGCTGCTGCTGATCCTGATGCTGCTGCTGCTGCTGCTACTGATGCTGCTGCTGATGCTGCTGCTGCTGCTGCTGCTGCTGCTGATCCTGATGCTGCTGCTGCTGCTACTGATGCTGCTGCTGCTGCTGCTGCTGCTGCTGATCCTGATGCTGCTGCTGCTGCTGCTGCTGCTGATCCTGATGCTGCTGCTGCTGCTGATGCTGCTGCTGATGCTACTGCTGCTGCTGCTGCTGCTGCTGATCCTGATGCTGCTGCTGCTGCTGCTGCTGCTGCTGATGCTGCTGCTGCTGCTGCTGCTGCTGTTGATGCTGCTGCTGCTGATGCTGCTGCTGCTGCTACTGCTGCTACTGCTGCTACTGCTGCTACTGCTGATGCTGATGCTGATGCTGCTGCTGCTGCTGCTGCTGATGCTGATGCTGCTGCTGCTGCTGCTGCTGCTGATGCTGCTGCTGATGCTGCTGCTGATGCTGATGCTGATGCTGATGCTGATGCTGATGCTGCTGCTGATGCTGATGCACTGGAACAACAGAAAATAAACTGACCTCCCTCCATAAACTTTGAGACCAAAGACCAAAGGAGCTAAATAGGAAACACAGTGTACTGTACATCCAGTTTACTGGCCTGGTTTCTGTTCCTTCCCGTGTTCTGTGTGAGAAAGACATACGGAAATAAAACAGTCCAACTTGAAACTTTTTTTTCTCTTTGCTATGGCAACAGAGAATAGTGAACCTGCATATATTTGTGTCTTCGGTGAAAGTTAAGTGTGAAAGAAGGTTTTAAAATCCACTGAATCACACTGAACACAAAACTAATTGAGACAATAAGAAATCTGGTCAAATGAAAGTTTAAATCAGATTATTTCAAAATATTTGAAATACTTGTGGCTCAGTTGTATGAATCGGATTCTCTGAAGCAGATTTAATACGACAGAGACGAGTGAGGAGCAGGGAACCGAGACGACGGCGGTTTGTTGGACGCATGAACACATTCTTCTCTGGATAGAGACGGAGCACTTGACACATCATCATGTAAAGATAAATCTCTCCACTCATGTTGTTTTGATCATGTCCGTGGCCATCTGGCCGCGTCCTGCTCCTTTTTAGACGAGGGAGGAAGCGGCGTCAGTCAGAGTCGGAGCCAGCTGGCCGGCTGCGACACAGACCCGCTTCATCATCGGCCACTCCGATGACAGATATCTCTCTCTAACTGCCTCCGGCCCACCTCTCTGTCAAAACCTAGATTATCTCTCAGTGAACACCTGACAGAACATTTACATGACAACAGCAGGCTGTCAGCAGCGGCCTGTCGACTGTCCGGCTGACACAGAGATGGTTCTGTTTGTCCAGACCACAGCTGGTGTCCGTCCTCTCTCCACCTTTTCCTCAACACTTACTCTGTCTGCGTTTGGAAATACCTGGAGCAGCAAGGCAGGAGGAGAACGCTCCACAGTCCAACGCTTTCCATAAACAGTCAGTCAGTCATTCATCTTCTATACCTGCTTATTCCTCATTAGGGTCACATGATCTGCTGGAGCCAATCACAGTGCATTACAGGCGAGAGGCAGGATCCACCCCAGATGGTCTCCAGTCTATCATGGACACACACACCATTCACACACACACACACACCATTCACTCACACACACACACCTATGGACAATTTACAGTCTCCAATTAACCTCAGCATGTGTTTAGACTGTGGGAGGAAGCTGGAGAACCTGGACCAGGACTAGAACCTGGACCAGGACTAGAACCTGGAGAAAACCCACCAGACACAGAGAGAACTAGAACCTGGACCAGGTCTAGAACCTGCACTACTTTCCACAAATAATGAGGCAAAACTCCAAAAACTCCAAAACTCATTTGATCAACATTTTTTTAAATATAGCTGCTAGTAGCTTTGAGAGTAAGTAGAACTCTTGGGGATTTGAACCTTTGACCTTTGTATCTTGTCACCAACGGGTTTCCTCCTCTCTCACATGTCCAGGGCGCTCTGCCTTTTGATGACGACAACCTGAGGAATCTGTTGGAGAAGGTGAAGCTGGGAGTTTTCCACATGCCGCACTTCATCCCTCCAGACTGTCAGAACCTTCTGCGCGGCATGATTGAAGTGGACGCTACCAAGCGGCTCACGGTAAGTGCTGCCGCAAACATCTCATCCTGCAGAAAAAACATCATCGTATGGTGACAACATTCTGATCTGTGTCCTCTTCTCTAATCTGTGTTACAGTTAGAGCAGATCCAGAAGCATACGTGGTACCTGTAAGTATATGCAGCTGTTTGAGTGCATGTGTCCATGTTAAGCTGATAAAAGAAGAATGCAGCAGCAGGTCAAACAGAAACATACATCAAAGAGAGTTCTTTAAATTTATGATGGAAAGAAGCAGCGAGTCCATTAGTCTACAGAGTGGGAGCTCCTGTTTGTCACGAAGCTCAGACATCAGAACACGCCATCGCTTCCAATGACCTCAGGGGACATTATGTTCAGATTCACCTTAAAGTGAGAGTTCATGTTTGTTGCACAAATACCCTGAAGTCTTCTCTTTAAGGTTCCTTCAAAATAAAACTAAACTGTTGCATCAGTAAGGTTGAGTCAACGAGGAGCTGCGTGTTAAATCATTTGAATGCAGGATATAGAATGAATCATGTAATGTATTGTTTGACTGTTTCTTGAGTGTTTTACTGTTTGATTGTATGATCGTACTGAAGCTGAAGATGTCTGATGTCATCAAATAAGCCCAAATATCAGCTTGTAAAGTTTCCTTTCAACTTATTATACTAAAGAAAAATACTTTAAAAATAAAAACATGGAAACAAGACGTGCAAAGAAGATTATGTCCATAATTTAAATATCATAATTAAATAAAGGCAAGACAAGTTCATATATGTATAGCACATTTCAACAACAAGGCAATTCAAATATTCTTTACATCAAATATTAAAAGCATTCAGACAAAGTGCAAAAGACACAAAGAACCAAGAAAATAAAAACCAAAACAAGCTAAAATAGAATAATACGTGTATTATATAATATATACAAGAATAAAAATGACTGTGTTAATCTCTTGTATGTGATATTAAACCATGCAGTTCAGCAGCAGTTCTGTCTCCTGTGTTCGTGTCACAGAGCCGGGAAGAATGAGCCGGAGCCGGAGCAGCCCGTCCCCAGGAAGGTCGCCATCAGGACGCTGGCTGCAGCCGAGGAGATCGACCCCGACGTCCTGGAGAGCATGCACTCTCTGGGCTGCTTCAGGGACAAGGAGAAACTGACCAAAGACCTGCTGACTGAGGAGTGAGTCAGGAGGAGACAGGGGAGGGGGAGGGAAATATATGACACTAGTCAGTTTGATGAATCCTTGTGTTGAATATTTGCTGTGAGGATGGAGGTTCTGAACTAACTTCCACTCAGCTGACTGACTCTCTGGTCACCGTCTCCTTGACTGACAGTCACGTCTCTGGCTGTCACCTCTTCAACTGCTGTCTCTCTGACTGACTGTTGCCTCTGTCCATTGTCTTCCTGATCGCCATCTCTCTGACCATCATCTCTCTGACCATCATCTCTCTGACCATCATCTCTCTGACCATCATCTCTCTGACCATCATCTCTCTGACCATCATCTCTCTGACCGTCATCTCTCTGGCCATTGTCTCTATGACTGCCGTCTCTTTAATGTCATCTCTCCGACTGTCGTCTCTCTGCAGTGACAACCAAGAAAAGATGATCTACTTCCTGCTCCTGGACCGCAAAGAAAGATATCCCAGCCATGAGGACCAGAACCTGCCGCCACGCAGCGAAATTGGTAAACAAGCAAACACAGAAACAAATATGTCTCTGGATTCTACACAGATAGAAGGATTTTCATTCCGACAACTGAGACAACAAATGCATGTCAAACCCAGGCCGTGTCCACAGGTTTGCATATATATAAACACAGGGTTCTTCCTCCGTTTGCAGAATCATCCACCTCCAACTGAGGTGCTGCCAAGAGCTGGACCAGCAGCTTCTTTAGGTTTAGTTTCTATTCGATTAGTTTAGTTTTTATTGTTTCATTGTCCTCACTGATAATAACCTTGCTTTGAACCTTGACCCCGCTCAGCAGACCCTCCCAGGAAGCGTGTGGACTCACCCATGTTGAGTCGTCATGGCAAGCGACGACCAGAAAGGAAGTCCATGGAGGTGCTGAGCGTCACGGAGGGAGGATCGCCCGTACCTGTACGACGAGCCATCGACATGGCAACGCACGGCCAGAGGTAAGCGATGGAGATGTGCACGGGTGTCTGTGTGCATGGAGAGCCATGTTTCACACACACACACACACACAGGTCAGGCAGAACGATTTAGGATTGTTTAAAGTGTAGTTGATTGTTGTTATCAGTTGTGATAAATAATGTATTTAATCACAGTTCTGTAAAGTAAAGGAGGTGCTGCAGCTCAGCATCGACATTATTCCAAATGTGCACTTCACTGAGCTCTGCCTGCTTCACTCTGAGCTCGTCCACAGACATAAATCCTTCCCTCCTTCACCGAACTGCGGTCAAATACATGACTCATCATTTCCGCTCGGATGGTTCAGGATGTACAGCACATAAGTGTCGTGCAGGACGTGATAAAAACTCCTGTTTCATCCACTCTGCCAGAGGCTAACAGCACAGCTAACACACTACTCTGAGCTCTGCTGGGAGATCAAACAGCTGTTAGACTGCATGAGGGGACAGGAGGTTTGTGCGTCGTGTGTGTAACGTGTGCATGGAGCATGCAGTCAAAGGGACACAAAACAGAAAAGGTGTAAAGATTTAAGAAGATGTGAACCTGAACTATATTTGGCTGAGTATTGTTGGGACCAGCAGAGACAGTGCGACTGAATATATTCTTGTTTTTAACCTAAGATTCAAACACATTATTTGAATTGATCTTGGGCAGATATCAACCTAAAAACTGAGCCTGTCTGAGACGAGACGTCACATTAATGAGAGAGACGTGATGAAATCTTTGCTCATCAATCCAACACAACGTCCTGAATATCGCTGTGAGACAAACAACGTGACTGCCACCACAACTCATGACTTCAAACCAACCAATCAGAGTAAGACATGAACCGTCTCGCTGGCCAGTGTATTCTGTGTCACTTCATAAGGACGTTTGTTTGATAGAGGAGGTCTGTTCTATAAATAGTGTCCCAGGCATCAGACACTCGGTCCACAGAGAAATGCCCGATGAGACAAACGACCTGTTCTTTCTACAACTGAAAGAGAAGCTTTAGAGGAGATGGAAGTCTATGATGAGATGATTTCTGATGCTTTACTATATCATGTACAATATATATATATATATATATATATATATATATATATATATATATATATATATATATATATATATATATATATATATATATATATATATATATACTGTGCATTGATTGTAAACTTTTTTGACAGTAAAAACTACAGATCAAACCGATTACGAGGCAAAAAAAACACAGTGGTACAAGAGTTTTATCAAACACAGTAAATACTAAATAAAAGATAAATAAAAGCATTAAAGATTCAAAACAAATGAAACAGTAAAAAAATCAAAGCAAATCAACACGTCTCCTCAGGAGAAACAGCTCGGTTCAGTCGGTCAGAGCTGCTTCTCTCCAACTCGCTGCAAAATGATGAGGAAGAAAGTTGAGTTTGTTTCAGATCCAGAGTTTACTGATGTAGGACTGATGCTGCAGGACTGATGCTGCAGGACTGATGCTGCAGGACTGATGCTGCAGGACTGATGATGCAGGACTGATGATGCAGGACTGATGATGTAGGACTGATGATGCAGGACTGATGATGCAGGACTGATGATGTAGGACTGATGATGCAGGACTGATGATGCAGGACTGATGCTGCAGGACTGATGATGTAGGATTGATGCTGCAGGACTGATGATGTAGGACTGATGCTGCAGGACTGATGATGTAGGTCTGATGCTGCAGGACTGATGCTGCAGGACTGATGATGTAGGACTGATGATGTAGGTCTGATGATGCAGGCCTGATGCTGCAGGACTGATGATGCAGGACTGATGCTGCAGGACTGATGATGTAGGTCTGATGCTGCAGGACTGATGATGCAGGACTGATGCTGCAGGACTGATGATGCAGGACTGATGATGCAGGCCTGATGCTGCAGGACTGATGATGCAGGACTGATGCTGCAGGACTGATGATGCAGGACTGATGCTGCAGGACTGATGATGCAGGACTGATGCTGCAGGACTGATGATGCAGGACTGATGCTGCAGGACTGATGATGCAGGACTGATGCTGCAGGACTGATGATGCAGGACTTTAAAACATTTGTTTTATATGAAGGGACTGAACCAATTCTATGGACACAAAGGATAAACACACTCAAGTCTCACTCAGGTCAGCAGCTGTAGATCTGCTCTGACGTACTTCATCTTCATCGTTCTGGCCCATTAGGACTAGGACCCATTATTAGGACCCAGAGCTTCTCACCTGCTGTTAGAATGTGTTTGGAGTGATTGGACTGCAGTGAGATGGTGTTTGACCACATGACCACAGTAGAAGGGGTAAATGACTCGATGGATTGTGAACTGACTGCGGCAGAAATCACAACGTCTGAAATCACCTGGTCTGAAAGACCAGATGTGATCAGGTGTTGTAACTGTGATCAGAGCTGTGATACGTGCTGAGCTTCCTGATTCCTAATCTAATCTGCTGCACATGCGCAACATGCTGTGCAATTCATAATTTCAAGCGGTCGCATTAGTGTGAGTCCAGCGTTTCACCATAAAGAAGATGCACGCTGCAGCACAAGGAGAAGAAAAGAGAAGAGGAAACAGCACAGGCCTCCATCTTATCTGTTAGAAACTAAGTGCATTAAGAATGTGTTTTGGCACCAAGCACAGCAAGTCATAGCTCCGCCCCCTGGCTGAAGGGGAGTCACGGCTCCGCCCCCTGTCTGAGGGGGAGTCATAGCTCCGCCCCCTGGATGCCATGGCGTGGCGTCTTACAATCGCTGCCCAACAAAACCACAAACGCCATCTACTCTCTCTATTTAAACACTTAAAGATTGATTGAGCATCTACATAACTTTGATTTTTAAATATTCACATAGCAAAGAAAAAACAAAACATTTGATGAATGTAAGAATTATAATAACGTGTTTTGTTATATTCTAGCACTTAGTTAATTCTGGCACTTAAAGTCCAAACTGATTTTTTATTATACCCTTTGTGCTTTTGCCAGAACAGCTGTGAAGTTAAATCTCTTTGTTGGTTGTGTGGTTAAGCCTTGAACACCAATAGGTTTCTATTTAATCTGGACACAGTTGTTACGTCAGTGCTGTCACTTCCATGATGTCACGGTCTCAGAGATCAGGTCTAACCGTTAAACATGGAATAAAACTGGTTTCATGCTTTATAATGATGCTCTTTGAAACCACAAGCTCGATCAAGGGCTCATCAGTTAAGTCGTTAGGGCCTTCTGTGAAGACTGGTGCTAATTTTCACCTTCAAATTTCAGTTTTTTAAATCTATTCGAGTATATATATATATATATATATATATATATATATATATATATATTACAATTTCAAATGTATAATATTATTCACACTACCGTTCATAAGATAATTTAGAGTTTACCATGAAAACTCACACTTTTATTGACCACCACGAGTTGTAAAATGAATAGAAAATATAGTCAAGACAAAGTTAAAATGCATTAACCTTCTGATCAATGATCAAACACATTGATCCATTAGAACACTGCAGTGATAGTTGCTGGAAATGTTCCTCTATATGTAGATATTGATGCAGCAACAACCAGAACCTTTGAACAGCAGTGTATTTACAGCCTGGCCTTACTTCTAAAGCTCACCAGTAAAAAGGAGGTAATATATCATCTGAATATCCGTAGAAGGACAGTTATGTATTTTTCATTTTTGTTAATGTTTTGATGCAAACTGCAGGAAGTTCCCCAGCAGACAAATGTCTGTAGATCCATTTTTTAAAGGGATCAGTGTGGATAATACACAGAGTCCATCTGCATACGTGTGCATGGGGAAAATCCGTGTGCTTCTTTTCACATGTTGCTCAGGACTCAGCTGATTTCTCTGAACAGCAGTGAAACCTGTTCCTGAGAGTCTCTCCTCACCGATGACGACGGTCAAACTCAACATCTGAGTGTGTAAACAAGCTGCTGGAGATGAACATAGACAGAAACTGTCCCTGCGACAGTCAGCTGTGTGTTGAATGTCCCACTGACTCCAGCATGACCCATGAATGTGTTTCTCCTTCTGGTTCCTCTGGTTTCTTGATCCGTGCATGCGTTTTGTGTTGCTCCTGTTATTTTATTATTTATTTCTTTTGTCATGGTGATTTTGTTATTTCACGGTGCAAAATTAGAGATTTGGTTTGTTTTTTCTTGCATGCCGTGCCTTAGATTCCCTTTATGTGACCTGCCTTTCTGTCTGTCTCTTGGTTTTCTGTCTGCCCCCTTTTTAGCAAATCAGTTTTCAGTAAAAGCTTGGATATCACAAACGCTAACTGCAGCAAGGAAGAAAGGTATTGGTCTCCTCTGTCCGTCTTCTTTCCTCTGATCGTATGTCGACTCCATTCTGCTCCTTTTTTTTCACCATCCGTCAGTTTTTTCATCAGTCAACAGACTCGAATGTCTCTTACACGTCTTTGTCTGTATTAACGTAGCATGTTCTGTTCACTAATAGTCATTAACACTCTGATAGAAGCCACTTTTAGATGTTTGTCACAAAATGAAGCAACATAAAAGATAAATAAATCAAACTAATTTTAGCTGGTTTTAGCCCTAAATGATACTTATCAGTGTGTGTTAAGCAGTAATGAATATAAACAGGGCAGGACACAATGAAGTTTACATGATGGAGGAAGAATTCCATTTCATATCATCAACAAATAAATCTCATTGAAGAAAAAGGTCTAATAATCAGCAGCTTCATTAAAATAACTCTTGTAGTAAGTGTTATTTAATATGTAATAAGTCCT
>CM060462.1:752500-777500 GCA_030544235.1 Lepturacanthus savala | reverse complement strand
AAACGACATTTGGGCAAATGAGAGATAGAGAAGGAGGTAGATATGAAAAGTTAATGACACGTAAATGAAAAATGGAAAAGCTCATGAAGAGAAGAAAATAGAAAAGATGATAATGAATTTTGCAGGGGATGTGTGTGTGTGTGTGTGTGTGTGTGTGTGTGTGTGTGTGTGTCGCTACACAACCAAAGCAACAACAGCAGAAAAGTAAAACTCATGCAAAGACTAACAGCCTTTAACACCAGGGGCTGAATGAATTCACACTAAATTGTGAAATATACCAAATCTACATGTTGGTGGGTCATTGTGAGGTGAAGAAGCTACAGAGAGAATCTCCTCTATGTGATTTAATCAACGTTAGTTTTTATTAGTTTCCAAATCTAAACGTTCGGCAGTTAATTTAATTCCATCCATGTCAGAGACGTAGAGGGCAGGTCACTGAGATAGTCAATGACTTCAAAGGACTTCAAAGGTCAGCTCATCTTATTGATGCATCTGCTACGAGGAAAATGAAAAAGACTCAACGTAGACGTAGAAAATAAAAGGAGGAACAGAAGATTTCTGCACATGTGACAGAAATAAAATGGAGATTTAAAGCAGAAATTGTGTTACGATTTTTGTTAAATGTTCTGTTTAAATATGCAAATTAGACACTATCTAAGCAAAAATGACCTTAATTTGCATTTGCATTACATTTCAAGAACAGAAATGTTGATGTTGGATGATGCAGATTCAGCATTCTAGTGTCATGTTGTTAATATAGTAGAGTTAAAGGTTTTACACAGGACGTCTAGATAATTATATTTATCCCTGCAACAATCAGAAAATACTGTCAACTGTCAAAATATATATATATTTTCTCCATGTTTTTATTAATATATTGTGTTGATCAGGCTGAGACCAACTAATGAGATTTAGAGTTTAAAGCTTTTCTTTGGACTTTCACTATTGGTTACTAATACAAAGGATATGACCATATTTGGATGTGATCGATCCTGGCAGAAGAAAAGCAGCTTTATAATGAGATGTCATATGAGGAGGTGACTTCATAGAAATCTACAGAACAAAGAGAAGACAAAAAAACACTGATGGTGGATTTTCAATTAGATAAATTAGAGCTGTGACAGTCAGTTAATTAGCTGATTGACAGTAAATGAACTATTTGGATAGTTTAGATATTTAGTCAGTGTGGTCCAGATGAAACAATAAACACAATGAAATGTAAGAAGGTTTGTGTGAAGTGGGTAAAAACATGTTAAACAGAGTTGATGTCAGCACCAGTTCTCTGCTGGGATTCATCCTCTGCTCACACTGAAGCTGAACTGGTTTTCACCGACACAAAGAGTCTGGGGTGTGTGTTGTGTGTCGTGTGTAGGTGTGTGTTGCTGTTGTTGCTCCATCCTTGTTGTCTTCACTTCCTGCTGCTGATGGTGCTCGCTGTGTTTTGTAGATCGCGGTCGATCAGCGGAGCGTCCTCCGGTCTGTCCACCAGTCCTCTCAGCAGTCCCAGGGTAAGTGTCCGTCCCTCCCCCCGCACTGATTGGTTTCTTTTCCCACAATGCAACAGTCACCGACGGGCTCAGCTGGTATGTTGGTATGCTCACACACGAGATATCCATCCACCATCTCATGCACACCACTGCAGACTCCATCTGTAAACCTGTGTGATGACAGCAGAGACGCCACCTGAGGACGGTCTTTATGTGTCCGCTGGGAAACGCTGTTTGGGAAATGTAGGACATTAAATGTAAGAGATATTAGAGGAGGTGGACACATTTAACTCAGCCCAGCTCATGTGTGTGTGTGTGTGTGTGTGTGTGTGTGTGTGTGTGTGTGTGTGTGTGTGTGTGTGTGTGTGTGTGTGTGTGTGTGTGTGTGTGTGTGACTGGCTCAGCTCCAACCCCAAACACACACATATATAGTTTCACTTTTAAAAGGCTCTGATTTTCTCAAACAGCTGCTCAGTGTAGTTTTCACTAAATGTTCCTGGAACTATTTTCAGCGATGGATTAATCCACATTTAGTGATATGAGATATGATGAGAGATGTTTTTATTTTTTAATTTTAAACAAGTTTAAATGAAATATTCAGGCAGTGAAACAATAACAACACAAGTAAAGTTTAGATTGAAGTAAAGATCTTTTCTAGTCTGACTCTTTTTACAGTTCATCAATAAAATAATCCATAAATGGAATACAGCTCTGGATAAAATAAGAGACCACTGCAAAATGATCAGTTTCTTCTGATTTTACTACTTATAGTATGTTTGGGCAAAAGGATCATTGTTATTTGAGTCTCTAAACTACTGACAACATTTACCATAAATTCCAAATGAAAATAATGTTGTTTAGAGAATTTATTGACAGAAAATGACAAATGGTTAAAATAAGAAAAATATTCAATGTTTTCAAACCTCAAACAAGATCAAATTCATTTAAAAGAACATAATACTAATGATTAGCCTTAAGAAGAGTTCAGAAATCAATATTTGGTGCATTAACCTTTATATTTAATCACAGTTTTCATGTTCTCCACAGTCTTTACCATTGTTCTTGGTGACTTTATTCCATCCTGGTTCCTCTTTTAACAGAATGAGGTGTTGATGTGTTGGAATTCAACAGAAATGACATGAATACATGTAGAGATGCTGATTCCAGAAACAAATTAAAAAATGCAGTGGTCTCTTTATTTCTTCCCAGAGCTACTACTTCATATCTGTAGATGACGGCTGCAGTCATATTCATGACTGTTATGTCAGACTTTAAGCTTCCACACACACAACCTTATATGATTATAAAACATGAAACAACGCTCAGAGAATCAGGACGTGAACCTGCGGCTGTTGTTCGTCCTCCTCGCTTTAAGTCGGGCTCTGCTGCACGTCACACAGCTGCAGATGAAGTGGGACCAGATCCATCGGAGGACAAACTCTGGCGATTAATGTCCCCCACACGTCAGATTCTCACAGCCGCAGATTTAGCGAAGGATCCATCCATCATCCATCACTCAGAGAAAACGCCTGAAAGCTGCAGCTGCAGAGACGAAGCAGACAGAGCTCGGCTGCAGAGCGGCCCTGCAGCCTCCCTGCGGAGCTCTTTAGTGTTTCTGAAGTAAAGTCGTGCATTTCTAACGCTCGCCCTCACAAGGACACTGGCTGCTGTGAGTCATCACATGCAGCTACTTTTATTTCATAATGATCTCATTGTTTTATGCTTATACTCTCTGATCTGAATACATTATGAAGAGGAGGCAGATTTTAGTCTTTCTGTTTCATGTTAAAAAAAAGTAATGAATAAAAACCATTGAGCATTGTGCAACAGTTTCTGTTTTCTTAAATCTCTTCAGATGTTTGCGTCCAGAGTGAAAATCAACAAACTCTCCTCACATCACAGAACGTGTTTAACTGAACTGTGCATTTAGTTTGGGAACATACACGTTGCAAACAGGCGGTTCCTGCATGGAGTCTGTTATATATAGATAATAAATATTCATGATTCCATTGTTACACCCACTCAGAACCACACACACAACTTTCCTGGGTTGTTTAAATAGCAGACGCGTTCCACCTGAAGTAAAACGATGGTCACTTCCTGCTCTGAGCTGTCAGGCTCTCAGTTACCGGCTCATTCATTCCACAGCATCGTGCATCAGCACTTTGACAGTATGCATGCTCTCTGGCCGCTTTTCCCAGGTGGAGGGTGAAGCTAAATCTGTTAGATTTCAAGCTGGTCACTTGCTGGGATTTTCGGGATGCACCGACGTATCGGACAGTAAACGCTCTGCTCGACCTCAGAAGCTCAGTCAGTAAATGAGTCTGTGTCTAGAGGTTCAGTGTCTAGTAAAAGTCACAACTCCTGCTGGGAACTTGTAAGAACTGAAATGGAGACTCGAGGTCTGAAAGCTACAGATAGATTCATCACGTGTACATGGACAGTAACAACCTGACCTGAGAGTCCATGGTGAAAATGTCCTTGAGCTAAGATAAGACATCACAGTAGAATTAAGGTGTTCACATGTCTGCAGTGATGTGAATAGCACAGAAACACATGCCGTTCACAAGGCCATGCCTTAATCTGATTATTATCTTAATCAGGTTAAGACCTAATTATTGTCCATATAAACCTGGTCTCTGCCTCAATCTGTCTATAAACATGAGCTGATTCCACTGATGAAAAACTCATTCTTGATCCGTCAGAGAGAAAATGTTAATATTTATGGTGAGAGGAGCACATTAAGCTGGACATATGGAATATTAGAAAGCACATGCTCATATGACAAAGATGCTAAATCCTCTATATGTTAATTAACAGTTTCTTTTATCTGCAGCAAAATACAATGGTTTCAGTTTGTCAGTTCAAGAAATATGTACAAAATCATGTAAAAATGTCAAATAATGTTTAGAAAACTTTTGAATTGGCATCAACATTTATCAGGTGAAAATGTCTCATTTTTGGTACAAATAGGTCAATATTGAGTAGAACTATCTCATTTCATAGGTTGATGTTTTTTATCTATCAAATTATCCTCCAAAAATCAAACCCTGAAATTAGCAAATGATCTGCCAATGGAACGAGATCATTCTAAATATTGGACTAATTGTACCAAAAATATTCACATTTGTTAAAATCAGAGAGGAGGAGGCTCCTGTGTGTTGTTGAATAAATCATCTGACTAATATAAGGAGGAGCTGCTGTAACAACCTGACGTTTCCCAGAATAACGGCGTGGCAGCAAAACTGGGATCAGTCTCAGTGTTTGTGTTCAGAGTGTCAGGTCAGCAGTTTTGATCTCGGTGCATCCCAGCTGTTACTTGCGTCATGAATGCTCCACTGCTGCCTCCTGATTGGCTGATCACTGTGCTAATCGCATGTTCTGTTTTCTTTCTTTCTTGCACTCTCACCACTTCCTGCCTGCTCCACCTCTCAACTCATCCGCCCACGCTCCGTCTTTATTTCCTGGTGTGTTTTTTTTTTCTTTTTTTTTTTAACGGGAATGAACCTTTTATCGGGCTGTGGTGTTCCTCTGGCTTTCTCATTGGCTGAAATCCGGTGCATGACCAATCGCAGCCCACCCGGCGGTTTTTCATCCCGCCCCAGTCCCCCGACCTGTGTCAGTCCCCCAACTGCAGTCCCACCCACTCCCCCGAGGTCCGCCTCAACGGGGTGGGGCCCCGCACGCCCAACTCCTACCAGCCAAAGATGGGGTCTCCCCTCATGCACCCCCGCACGCAGACCCTCCCCGCCAAGCCCAAAGTGTCTGAGAAGCCCCTGCAGACCACCCGGTCCAACCCGCTCCCCAACACGGCCCAGACCCCCAGCACCCCCAAGTCTGAGCCCTCCACCCCCTGCCAGTCTCTGGCTCCCTGCATCCCCAACAGCCCGCGGGTGAGACGCCACCCCCCCCTTACCGTCCCCCCCAAGCTCTCCATCCCCCTGACCCCCGTGCCTCCCATGTCGCCCCTGCGGCGGCACCACCTCCACCCTGACCACAACGGCAAATCTGTCCCCATCACGCAGGTGACCCCCCACCCCTCCCCCAGAGGGAGCCCTCTCCCCACCCCCAAAGGCACCCCGGTGCACACGCCCAAGGACAGCCCGGCTGGCACCCCCAGCCCCACGCCGCCGCCCAGCCCCTCCATCGGGGGCATGCCCTGGAGGACGCGCCTCAACTCCATCAAGAACAGCTTCCTGGGCTCGCCGCGCTTCCACCGCAGGAAAATGCAAGGTAGCGTGGGAGGAGGAGGGGGGGGGGGGAGGAGGGGTGGGAAGGGGGTTATGATTTATCAGATCTTCATCACGTTATCTCTTCTTATCCGTGTGATAAGCGATTCAGCGGAAAGTGTTTATGCATCAAACTGCCTCCTGTAGCTCGGGGGAACGCAGCAGATCATCTCTGTGCTCTAATGGCTGTTTAGCTGCTTCGGCTGCTGCAGCTTCATCACGAGAAAGCGACGCCTGAGGCCACATCACACACAGAGAAACGTGTCATTACTGCAACAGGAGAACTGACCCCCTTTATTTTCCTTCCTACTTCACAGACAAATAATATGAGAATAATCTTGTTTAAGATGATTGATCGAGTCTGAAATGCAGTGAAAAACGAGACAATATAATATAATGTAATGTAATAGAAGGAACAGTTAACGACATTTTCTACAATGTTTGTACTTAATGAAGTCGTGTTGATCACAGACAGTATGTTATGATGCTAGTTGATAACCTAACTCCACTACATGGTACTTTGCATCCTGAGATTTTACATAAAATAATGTATTTCAGTTTTATCCTGTTACCTAAAATATGCACTTTGTATACTTAATTAATTATTATTACTATTATTACTGTAAAACATGTGATACAGATATATTTTTTATTTATTATGTTATTATCCAGTACTTTTAATAATAGTCTCCACATTGATAAACTAAAATATTAAAATACTCTCACATGTATTTATTGATGTAAAAATATGATATAATAATATAATATAAATCTGTATAATTAGTACTTTTATTTTGATACTTTTACTACACTTAACTAACACTTTTATTATTTAGACGTCAGTATTTGTACTTTGACTGCAGTAAAATATGAGTCACCTCTGCTCAACAGAGACTTATATTGATGTTTGACTCTGTAACCTTTGACCTCTACTTGTGTCCACAGTACCAACACAGGAGGACATGTCCAGTCTCACCCCAGACTCTTCTCCAGAGTGAGTAAAAAGCAGAGACATGCTGTGATGGAGATAAATGACATTAATAAATGACATTAATTTCTGAGTTTCTATTCACACCAGCAGTGAAATGAATATGTGACTAAAACTCAACTTCATCAGATCTTCCTGCTGCTCACACCTCTGTCTGTAATTCACTTAAAATGCAGCCTTTTATTTTGAATCGAGCTGTGTCTCCTCCCTCCAGACTGGCTAAGAAGTCGTGGTTCGGTAACTTCATCAACCTGGAGAAGGAGGAGCAGATCTTCATCGTGATCAGAGACAAACCTCTGAGCTCCATAAAGGCCGACATCGTCCACGCCTTCCTCTCCGTACGTCACACTCACACTTATTTCTGCTCAGTTTACCTCAATTCTTCTTAGTTTATATCAATATTTTGAACTAAATACGACAATCTTTCCACAAAGAAATGAAACGTAATGTTTGTTATGAAAGGAAGAGTTGTGGAAAACATGAAGTTAATCTATAATCTATAAGAATCACTGTCTTTAGAGGCCTGAAAACATGAATCTCTGCACCGCTGCAGTTTTAGAGAGTAACTGTCTGACAGTTGTCTTCTTGCAGTTTTCTGCCCTGATTGGAAAAGTTCAAAAAGTTGCACACAGCAAACTGGAAACCTGACAGAGTGTTTTCAGACGTTAAATTCCAAACAGCTCAGCAACAACACGGCTGCTCATCAGTCGACAGAGAACGTTCACGCTGCAGCCGCTTTAAATACGATTCATCCAGGAGGTTTTAACCGTTGGAGCCTTTAAGTCTATGACTCTATTTGTCGACATGATAGTAGACAAACGGTTTTAAGAAAAACAAATAAAGTTTCCAAGTGCTTCCTGTCATATGACGTCATCAACTTCCTGCCCCTTCCTCCTAAGAACACAGATTATTATGATTTTCAACCCTGACCCTGATGTATATATATCATGATTTAATCATTAAAGTCTTTAGAATAAACACCCAAAGAAGAATTATGTACATGAGATATATAGTAGTTTATGAAAGCAGCAACTATTAATAGCCATTAAAATGTTCTGCAAAGAAAAGAGAACAAAATGGAAAAAATAGATGATTGTTAGTGACTCAACTCATATAATTATATGCATTAAATCTTTGGAAAAGCACTTTGGCCTTAAATGAGTTAACAAGTTTGAAGTTCTGATGATTTAATTGACAGATACAGTTGTTTTTCATCTGTATAGCGATGGAATTAATGAAGAGCTTCCTAATATTCAGCGTGTACCAGTTGAAGCTGTGCGTCTCCCACAGATTCCCAGTCTGAGTCACAGCGTCATCTCTCAGACGAGTTTCCGGGCGGAGTACAAGTCCACAGCCGGTCCCACGGTTTTCCAGAAGCCGGTGAAGTTCCAGGTGGACATCACCTACACCGAGAGCACCGGCGCCACCAAGGAGAACGGCATCTACTCCGTCACCTTCACGCTGCTCTCAGGTACCGACTCCATCAGAGACCAGCAGGTCAAACGATAACCCTGACCTGATAAACAGCACCAATAGTAGAAGATAGTGAAGATTCATTATCCCCTGATAGCAGCATTGAGTTTTATGCATATATTACATGAGAAAACCTACTGAAACACTGGATGAAGTAATTTTATCTGTAGTAAAACACAGTGGTGCTGCTGCACCATCAATACAATAAGAAAATAGTTTAATATAATATCAGTAGCAGGGCTGCAACTAACCACTATTTAGATATTTAATTAGATTTGACCCCTTTTATAATCAAACACCTTGCAGAATATATGAATGTTCTGTAATGATCCTCTGTGTTATTTCTATGATTTTATGGACAAATAATTGATCTTTGAACTCTTATCTTATTATTCATTGATGTTTCTATTGCAGATAACTTCATTTTTCTGTCCTAATTTGAGTCAGTTTGAAATAGTCGCACACAATGTTAGATTTTATTTTTCTTCAATATTCTATCTATATTTTCTATCTCCCTGTGACATAAACTGATTCTGACTCTTCTGTCGTGGCCTCACATGTTGTAGATTTGATCCCAGGTCTAAGTCCATAACCTTTGTGGTTGTAGAGATATTTATCATCATTAATAGAAGGAAAACTAAGTAGTTAAGTGCTTGTCCTGTCTTCAGGTCCCAGTCGACGCTTCAAGCGTGTAGTTGAGACCATCCAGGCTCAGCTGCTGAGCTCCGACCAGCCCGGCAGCCAGCCGCAGATCTCCGGTAAGTCCAGTCCCTCGCCACCCGCCCCCCCCACCCCCCGACCCTCCTCCTCTTCCTCCACGCCCTCACAGCCCCCCCACCTCGGCTCGGACCCCGCTCAGCTCAGCTCGGCTCAGCACTCCGCTTTAAGCACACGGCATCTCCACGTGCATGTCCCTGCCACATACCATGGCGTGCACACTCACATACAGCAGGACGTTAATTAGTGAGCTGTGATGAATCCTCAGCAGAGTGTTTGACTCACACAGATTCTCAGGATCAGCTGTTTTATTAGAGAACGTCTATAAAAGGGACATTAAAACTAATTGAAGGATCTTTTGGGCTGCCTATAGACCGATGGACTTTTGTTTTAAAATATGGAAGAAAAGAAAGCGTGACTGTGTGTTAGTTGTGTGTTAGTGTGACACTGTGTGTTGTTGTTTCTGTGGTTATTTAGTTGATAATGGTCCTCTCTGGTGGTGAAGCAGAGCAACTACAGCACATTTATAACAGCTGCACACTACACACTCAGCTGTCTTCAGGATTTACACACATGTCACTGGCGTGTTATTGACGTGTTACTGGGAGCGAACCGCTGCAGAATACAAGATCTAAAGCTGCTGCACTTGAAAGTTTGGATTCTTTGACTGTCATTAGCACAGATTTCATTAATGAGTCAAAACTGTTTAGTTTCCAGTAGAGATTTGTATTTTTATTTCAATAATAAGCCACAATGCAACATGAAAATATGAAAATATATATTTGACTATCCAAGAGTGAAGGACATGTCCAAACCTTCCACCAGGGAACCTCAGTGTCTTTAAGTCAGAAATATAGATAATAGAATATTAAAGTTTATTAACCTATATAAATATAATGATCTGCATCATGTTTAAGTATATAGTGAAGTATAAAATAGTACCACATGGAAATACAAAAAAAGTAAAGTAAACTAAATGTACTTAGTTATTTCCACCTCTGTTATTAGAGACAGGTCCTGCTACAGGCAGTTTTATGCTCATACGTTATTTATCCAGCTATCATTTCATTTATAGAAGATTCAGCATCGGTTTCTCTCCTGTAGTGGTTTTAAACCCGGTGTCTCCAACCCTGGTCCTGGTTCTACTGGTTCAGGAACACACCTGATTCTACTAATGAACTACTAATGTGGCTAATGTCCAAAGAATCCAAACTATCAGTTAAAGCCAGAGAAGCAGCGTCGTTCCTGCCGTCACTGCCTCAGATGGAACTGTTATCAGGCTGTGTCTCAACCTCAGTCAGCGTCTGGAAGATGTGCTGATAACCCACATCTCCGTATATATCCCCACTTCTCTGTCTTCTCTCTCTGTCTGTCACCTGCTCTCCACGCCTCCCTGCTTCTCATCATCCACAGCTTTCACTTGGATGAACTCAATCACTCGCATGCTGAATGAAAAGCAGAGTTGTGCACACATACTGTTTGGAAACCCCAGCGTCAAACTCTATGTGTGTGAAGCTGCTGCAGAAACACACTGCATCGTACGGGACTGACCTCCAACTGAAAGCATGCGCTGAACTGAACAAACACACAACATGTGAAGGATGAACACGCAAACAGCAAACACACAACACGGGATGTGTTTGAGGAGCTCTTCTGCATGAGTTGGATAAAACAGACTAAACCAGGTCATCACACCTGGAGCTGCTGTCCTGCTGCTTTTAGGAATCTACCCCACGACAACAAGAATCTAACAAGCTTCAGCCAGAGATTTACACTGCTGTCCAAAAGGTTGGGGTCACCCTGACAATTTAGTGTTTTTCATGAAAAGTCACACTTTTATTTATCACCATGAGTTATAAAATGAATAGAAGATATAGCCAAGTTAGAAATAATGATTTGTATTTGAAATAATATTTTTTTTCCTTCAAACTTTGCATTTATCAAACTAAGGTCAGTTTTCTATCTTCTCTAAGCAGCTAAACTGTTTCCAGCTGTGCTAACATGTTAGCATCAAGGGTTTTCTAATCATCCATTAACCTTCTGATCAATGATCAAACACATTGATCCATTAGAACACTGCAGTGATAGTTGCTGGAAATGTTCCTCTATATGTAGATATTGATGCAGCAACAACAGACATCAGCAGCTGGAACAGTCATTTAACACATTATCAAGTGTATTTCTGATTAGTTTAAAGTTGTATTTATTGATAAGACGGGCTTTTATTTAAAAAATAAGGACATTTCTAAATGACTCCAAACTTTTGAACAGTAGTGAATATAAATGCTAAAAGCTGCCAGTCAATGGAGTCAAACCTCCACACTGGCTCACCAATTACTAATTTTAAACAGTAAGAATATATATATATATATATATATATATATATATATATATATATATATATATATATATATATATATATATATATATATATATTTGGGGTGGCACAGTTCACAAAAATCACGGTTCGGTTCATATTACAGTTTAAGGGTCACGGTCATGGTATATAATGTCAAATCTTAATATAAAGTCATAATAATCATATACTAATTGACGTTACATGACATTATTTGATGGTTGATGTTATTGGAACCATCTCTGATATTTAGATACAGCCAGAGTGGAGACATTGATGATTTCAGCATGTTTTTTCTTTATTTTGACATTAAAGGTGTGTGTGTTGTCACATCTATATATATATATATATATATATATATATATATATATATATATATATACTCTGTGGTAAGATGGCCACCGGACAAGGACGTTTACATTTGTCTGTCCTATATATTATATTATATATTCTATCTATCCTTCCTTATATAAATCTATGGCTTCAGCTGCTTGAGGTGATAATCAGTATCAGGGTGATTCCTAAAGGATGCAGGACTGGTAACCCCTGAACTAAAGATAAGAACCTGTGTGTGTGTGTGTGTGTGTGTGTGTGTGTGTGTGTGTGTGTGTGTGTGTGTGTGTGTGTGTGTGTGTGGCTCAGATGACCTCATTAACCCTTTGCATGGTTGTGAAAACCTCCCCATAAACGTTCCATGTTTGAAACTTCACTGAAAGACAAGTATCATAACCACACATGAGTGTTGCTGCAGAGTAAACGGGTAAGTTTTAAAGCTTCACGTCATCAAACAACGGAGACACCAGGGGACATTCTAACCCTTAACACTAATCTGTGACTGTGATTAACATGTCTTCTGTGCTGTATTGTTGCATGTTTTGATTCCCGACTGTTTTTAAAAGCATTTAACCAAAGAACTTTTATTTTTTCCTAACGAGCGGATGTTAAAATGACGGATATTGTTTTGACGGATGTTGAAATGCAGGATGTTGTGGTGATGGATGTCGATATGACTGAGAGTCTGCAGGAGCTTTGGAAGACGTTCATATGGAGGAAAACTGTCCCGTTAATAAGGGGAGTTGGTAAAAGTAAGGAAAAGTAATGCTGTTGTTCTGATCCATATATATATATTTATTAAAGTTTTTTAAGATTTTAACACCTCAAAAATAACAAAACCTACATTTAGTTTCAATGAATGATTATGTAAAGTAGGTGGTCACCAAGACAATTTAGTGTTTTCCATGAAAAGTCACATTTTTATTTATTTATTTACCACCATGAGTTGTAAAATGAATAGAAGATTTTATTTCATTAACCTTCTGATCAATGATCAAACACATTGATCCATTAGAACAGTGGAAATGTTCCTCTATATGTAGATATTGATGCAGCAACAACAACATCAGCAGCTGAACAGTTATTTACAGTTATTTTTATTAGTGATGTGTAGAGTGGATTTATCATTAGTTTAAAGTTATATTCATTGAAAAAACAAACTCATATATTTTCCCCAGTTTTCATTATGAATTTACTTCCTTATATGTTTAAACAGGCTAATCTTGTTTTATAAAAACATAATTGATTCATTTTAAAACTTTTTATCTCTTCTTCCTTTAAGTAAACCAGTTAAATAGAACAAGTCAGTTATAGATCATTGTACTGAGTACTGGACTAATTGTCCTGAGGAGCCTTGTCAGCAGCTGTTTCTTCAGTAAATGATGTTGAACGTGTTCCAGAGCTGCTGTCGTCTCCACTCAGCAGGAGAAACGGAGACTGATGAGAACTCAGCTGTTCCAACTCCTTTGAGTCTCCTTTTCTCCAGCTCCGCTCCTCCTCTCATCCCTCCATCACCTCCTCCTCTCCTCACGTTAACCCCATTGCTCATCTGTTGTTTGTTCTCTCTCTTTCTTCTCTCCCTCTCCTTCTCTCTTTGTTTTTTTTCTTTCCTTTCTTCCCGTCTGTGTAGGCAGCCCGTTGAGTAACTTCTTTGACGTAATTAAACAGCTTTTTTCAGACGAGAAGAACATCCAAGCGTCCCACTCCCCCGGCGCCCCCGCCACGCCTAGCTCCCCCGCCAAGCATGCCCCCGGCAGCAAGCCCAGCCAGCCCCCGCCCAATGACTCTAAAAACCCCCCCGGCAAAGACAAAACAAAGACGGCCGCCGGCAACAGGACACAGGAACAACCTTAAGGAGCGGTAGCTGTGCATGAGTAGACCAGAAGCAGTTCTCAGGTCAGAACCAGAGAAGGACAGAGGAGAGCTGCTATCTTTAACTAACTTTGCCCTTTAGCGAGGATGAAAACGAATAAAAAAGAAAAAAAGAAACAACACAATCTACTTTTGCCTATAAATTTTCTACTGTATAATGGGAATGGCTGTTTGAGTTTAAATCAGTATTTTACAATAAGTAGCAGATGTAGCTTCGTCGTCCCTCCCTCTCCGTCCCTCTCTGTCTCCCCGGGGTCTATCGGTGGGTGTGTGTCCTCCTCACATGTGTGACGGCTTCACTTGTCTCTGCCACCAGGGATCATCCATAATAACTATTAAACCTCGGCGGCCCCCTCCTCCCCCCCCTCCCCCTTCTTCGGGACCGGCCGACAACCACAAGAGTCCAAAAGTGAAGAAAAAAGATGGAGGAGCCTCCCTCCCTCCCCCTCCTGTCTTCAGTCCTTCCTCCGGCCGCATCAGTAGAGTCGCCAGACCAAACACATCTCTGAGAGCTGTAAAAAGAAAAAAAAGCCTTAAGACAGTGATGTTTGTCGATCTACACACACACACACACACACACACATACAAACACACACACACATCTCCTCTTTTCTCTTCTACTTCTCCACATGTACATACAAAAAGAAAGGAACACGTACTGTACGTTCTCCTCCACACACACTTCTCTGCGGGATGTAACGACGTGGAAGAGGAGACGGACGCTGGCCGGATTGTAATTCTTTAAAAGTCGTCGTTTTTTCTCTGTGTGTGTGTGTGTGTGTGTGTGTGAAGGGCAGAAGCTCTGCAGCTGTTTCTGTAAACGGGTCCGAGGTTGGAAGTGTAATAAAAAGGGGGGAAGTGATATTACATTAATGAATGAATCTATTCTGTTGTACAGACTAAATAATGTTCCGTATGTACAAAAGCTGTAGTTGTGACATCATGTTTTAGGGTCGTGTTGATGTTTAGTTTATTCCTCTGAGGCCTGGTCACCTGCACATTTACTGACAAATTTACTTTCCTTTCTTTGACATTGAACCAGAGTCGAGTCATAAATATGTTAAACTGAAATAATTTAAAGAATTTATCACTTAAATTATAACAAAATTAAGATCAATCTACACGTTTACTGTATATTTTCATATCAATGCATAGAACACCTACACAATCTAACCCTGCACCACATTTATCAGATTTATTTAGATTATTTTAGATTCTACAGAGTTTCATGTAGTTTTTACCTGTTGGAGAAAACAATCAGCACCTGGTTCCATCCAACGTTGATTTCCAGACTGTAAAATAAAGGGAACAGCGTGATGTGATCAGGCCTCAGTGTGAATTCTTCTGGTTCAGTTTCATCATGTCAGCACATTTTTATCTTTTGAATTATCTGCAGGTTTCAGACAGTATTGAACTGCTGTGTATATTTTTGTACTTTGTACTGTATTTTGTCTTTTTTTCTCTTTTGGGTAATTAATTTATTCTCCGTTATTTATATGAAAGATTTAGAGAATGTTTGTCAAATTATTTAAAGATATTTTTTTCATGTTTAAGTTATTCAATGACCGTTTGTTTCTTTTTTCCCGGCTTTTTGACTAAAGAAACCTTGTAATATACGTTTGGGGAAATGATTTACCGTAATTTAAGAATGTAGACGTAGCCTCTTCTTCCAGAGGAACCAACCCTTTGTTGATAATTGTCGCCCCTCCTCCCTCATCCCGGTGTGTATGATGACTCAGATCTCACCAAACACTCATTCTGTAAATAAGCCGAGTTACTGACAAGCTTATTTAAAAAACCAACAAGGGGATTCTTCTCTTAGCTTTGACCTCGTACGGTTGTTTGCATGTTCAGCATTCGTCTTTTCTTTGCATGTCGTTGTTGGAATTGTTCTCTTGTTCCCCTTTTTCTCTCCACGTTTATTTATGTATTTAAGTTCTTTATGTGCATTTGCTTTTTTTTTAATTTGCCTTTTGGTTTTGAAGTTGTTTATATATATACATATATATACATATATATATATGTATATATATGTATGTATATTTTTATTTCCCCTTTTCCTCCTTTCTGATTACTGTGCGCTCACAGTAACGGTGCAATGCATCCTCCCTCCTCATTCTCTCAGAGAGGGACCTCGCTGGCGATCGGGCCGCTCACTCAGACCAGCTGGGTGGGTGTTGGGTTATCAGAGAGAAAAATTAAAGCAATACCTTCCATTGTTCGCTTTCCTCTTTTTCTACTGTGGGAATCCAGAGCACACAGAATGGACTCGGAGCACGGAGCGCTACTACTGAGCAGGATAACCACTGGCAATGTATTCCCTCGTGATGTTACTGTGAACAACTTCAGTGCTAAAGGAAATAAATCTGTTGACTTTGGAGCTGCGTGTGCACAATTCTTTCCCACATTTGAGTTGATTATCTGCAACAGCAGGGAGTTTTAATGTAAATGCATGAATGTCTTCAGACTGTAGCTTGCATAGAGGAGGTATATGGAGCAAATGTCCAAAACAACAATAATGCATCAGTACTGATATGAAATATATAGAATGGTTGATGTTAGTAAGCTTTATTCTGAAAAACGGGTTAGGGTTAGGGTTAGGGCTGCCCCAACCCTAACCCTGCAGCAGGTAACAGGTGAGTGATTATCAGCCATTATTAAGTGATCGGCTGTTATTATATTATTGGCTGCTACAAGGAATCACCTCAGTAAAATCACATTAACAACCTTTTAAGCAGGGTTTGGCTAAAACATGTATTATATTGGTTTTTTATCCCTTTTTATTTCCTTCTTCACTGTTTCCCAGAACCGAACATGCAAGTGAAAATGTCTGATTAATTTAATAGTTGGCAACCAATTGATTAATTAATCATTAATCATAGCAGCTCTAATCCCACCTTCCTGCAATCCAGCTGGTGGTTGGTCCATGTACACGTTCTAGTTAGTTTCTAGGCTAAACTCTTTGAATAATATAGAATTAACACTTTATTTTAGCCTGGTTGAAGGAGGAATTAAATGTTATATCACAAAACTGCAGGAGTTGACACTGTTGACACTCCACCATGATAGTTCCCTGTTGATAAGGTTTGCTTGTGTGTGTGTGTGTGTGTGTGTGTGTGTGTGTGTGTGTGTGTGTGTGTGTGTGTGTGTGTGTGTGTGTGTGTGTGTGTGTGTGTGTGTGTGTGTGTGTGTGTGTTATTGCCAAGAGTTGGGTGGATTCAGGCCAACAGGACAAGTATAAATCAGAGAGATGAGGGGTTTGGGTTCAGTTCTCCTCACAGCTGTGGTTTATGTGGTTTATGTGGTTTATGTGGATCCAGTTCCAGGTTTGAGCTGAAACTTCAGGTTCTTTCTGCTATCTGGACAAAAACAAGCACAGTAAGTAGTCTGGGTCTTCTTATATTTGTGTCTGGTCTGTTCCTGTCTGCCCTGATCTCTGCGTCTGTTTCACACAGCTGTGTCTAATCACTGCCAGTCTAATCCAGTCTTCTTGTCTTTGCCTTGCGTTATTGGATACCTTTTCCTGGGTTGACTACCTTACCTGTACATTTGGAACCAATCTTGTCTTTCTGGTTGAACCCAGTTGAGTTGTTCTCCTGAGTCCCTACCATCCTACACTTAGTTCATGACATTATGGCCGTTGTGTGCAGATGTCTGCTCTGTCCTGGATGGGGCTGCTCATCTTCCTGGCTGCAGGAAACACTGCAGATGCTGTGGACCAGAACACACTTACAGCTGTTGTACGAAGAATCCGAAATCAGTAAGTAGACTCAAAGCACACAGCACGGTTTGAACACGTTTGGTGTACCTCAACACAGAAAAATCTACTCAAGTTACAATGAGCTTGGTTTTAACTTTGACAAGTTGGATATTTTCTTGATTGCTGAGGTTTTTTTTATTTCTTTGACAGATACAGCATAAGGGAAATGTTCAGTGTGGCTGTCAGAATCCCACTGGACCAGAACGGGAAACCAGATGTTGAACAAGTCATCACCGCTGATAATCCGACCAATGTGAAGAACGCCATGAACAATGGTGAGGTGTACACAGGCAGCAGGGTGGTCGCAGCCAAACGCAGGACGAACCCTACTGAACATGCAGAGTTTCGTGTTGTGAACAACTTGTCAGGCTTGGTCAGTGCGGGCACTGCTAACAACATGTTGCTGTTCTATGTTTTCTGCTCCCCGTGTAGCGACAGATGTTCAAGCAACCGTGATTCGGTGAGCATCCTCAACAGCATAACTTCTATTAAAGGGTTCGCTGACTACGCTGTTGTGTTTACTAAGATATATATACCCAGACATGGTGAGCCCTACACTGAGGATCAGCTGAGACAAGGTCTTGTGCGGCTCGGTGGTAAAGTTGGTCTGAACAACATATTCCGCTGTGATCCTCAGTGCGAGAGCTGCTCCAATAATGGCCACGTTGCTGATCGGTGTATTAAGCCATGAGGATCATTGAGTTGTGGAGCTGCTGTGGTTCAGCTCGAACTGCAGGGACTTCCTGCTGTAACCATATCTAACCAAAGATTCCCAATGCTTAAAATGCACTTTCTATTCCTTTTCCTACTAGAGAACTATATAAATAAGTAGTCATGTTTTATATAATAACCTACTGGGAGTCTTTGTAATACAGGTGGTGGTGGAAGCTTGATGGGACCTACTTTACTTTGAGTTGTAAACTAGAGGCAGGAAGTCAACACTAGTGATTCAATCCAACATGTGACACCTTCCATTTCTGTCTGACTCCAACCAGCTGATATCTCTGTAAAGCAGCTTGTTCTCCAGTAGAGCAGCTGTTATCAAACACATCTACAGGCATTCTGTTCTGTTGTGGAATGCATTTCAACATCTGAATTCTTTCTGATTAAAGCTTTACCAAGCACCAACGCTCTTCTGTCATTTTATCACAACCTGGTTGAAGTTTGGATGAAAAGTGAAGACCACAGTTATTATCTTTTACTTTGATGAGATGTTCAATAACTAATTTGATGTTTACATGTGAGAAACTGTGATGTGCAACAGTTTAGTGCTTTAATTTCACAGCTGAAAGTTATTTAAGAAATAGAGTAACAATAAAACTGTTATGAGACAACACAGAACCAACAACAGGAACACAGACGACTAACTAAATGAACAAATATTGACTTTCCAACAAATAAATATTAGAGATTAAATACAGAGTTTAATAAATTATAGAAAGGTACTGATATGCATGGGTGTTCATAAGAAGTATCCCTCCTCACTACCTACAATAGGAACTTCCAAGGTTAAGATTTGACAGATTAACTAATAATACATTTCATTAAAGGACTGGAACATGCACCAGTGGAAGTTGGTTCTTTAGTAAATGTTAATAATTGATTAGTCAGTTTTTTTTAAATCCTTAAGTGAAACTTCAAACACATTGTTTTATTAGTAGTAAGATGTGTTGTCACTGAGCCAGAGGTCAGCATAAAAAAACACAAATTATTACAGCCATATTAAATCTGTTAATTAGATTTACACCTAGAAATCTGTTACCGATGGATGTTACAGATTTAGAAAATTAAAATTGTTAATTTGACTGTAAGTAACTTGTGAGAGGTCAAACCAGGTTTTGTCCTTTTTGCTAAATTAGCCATTTACAAACATTGGTTCTAATAACAGCCCTGGCCTTTATTAGAGATTCATTAACTCAACAGTGAGACAATGTTAGAGACCCAGCTGCTGATGAAATACCAGCCTGTATTAGACTATTTACTATTTAGACTATATTAAACATTTTGTCCACTGTTTAAAATAATAAATCTTCAACAAATGTCTTGAAAAAGCCTTGTTTTCCTTGTTCATTTTCTGATTGTTGGTGGTGAACTGGGACAATGGTGTCATTTATGGTGTATATTCATGGTCTTTTAATATATATATATATATATATATATATATATATATATATATATATATATATATATATATATAGTTTTGGGGGAAGCAGAGGGATTGTAACCCTTAATTCATGAAAATGTGTGTGTAGAAAACGTGTAGATGGCTGTTTTTGCACATGGTACAAATCAGAATCATGAAAACCCCTAGTTTGAACTTGGCTTGTAGTCAAGTTGTTTTGATGTTTTTGATTTTTCCCAAATCTGGAACAGATACGTCATCTTTGAACAATTTCTTAGGAAGTTTGAGTTTCAACATTTTAGGACATGACCCTACACACACCCTATTAAACACAGTGGTGAAGACATTTCTTGGTCAGGATTCAGTTCCCAGTGGATTGTCTCTCCTCAGCTACAGAAATGTTGTTTTAGTCTGTTCCCTGCAGACTGTGGAATCTCTCCTTCAACTCCCACTCCTGATTCTAGTTATTACCAAGCAGGGGCGTAGCCAGGGGGTGGCCAATGGTGGCCACAGCACACACATACATTTTAAATCAAGTCCTTTATCTTCACCATTTGTCATTCATGCAATATTTCTGGAGGTAAAGGTATATTTGCAACCAAGGGAAGGAAGTGCACGTCCAGGTTCTTGGGCCACCCCAATTAAAACACTGGCCCAAGATGGCTGCCCCAGAATCTGTTATCTGGCTACGCCCCTGTTAACAAGCCTGTGACAAGCTTCAGCTACTTGATAATGAGTTAGTGATTAGAAACAAGTGTGTTGGAGTGGGAAGATTCCTAAAACATGGAGGACAATAGGTCTCCAGGAGCAGGGTTGGTGACCGCTGCTGTAGTCAGATACGAGGCTGATCTACATGTCTGTTAATTGTTAACAAGCTGACAGTCAGCAGCACAGAGACTTAGCACTTATTGCTAGGACATAAATCATAAAACATGGTGACTGTAGGT
Source organism: Lepturacanthus savala (assembly GCA_030544235.1). Classification (NCBI taxonomy): domain Eukaryota; kingdom Metazoa; phylum Chordata; class Actinopteri; order Scombriformes; family Trichiuridae; genus Lepturacanthus; species Lepturacanthus savala. The sequence goes on along the minus strand of CM060462.1, from coordinate 757,216 downwards.
CCAGTAGCAAACGTTTTTTAGACTTATGTGTTTTTTTATTTGACTTTACTCTAAATTACTGTTGAATGCAATCATGACCTTTGTGAACCAAGAGAAGCTCGGGTGTGTGCATGCAATAATGTTGAATAAAACCACAAAAAGAACAACCCCAATCATTCGTGAGCCGCGTTGCTAAACATTAACTTTAGAAATAAGTTAGTGTTTTGTCTCTACACCACAGATGGGGCCATTTAAAAGGGACATAGACTTTCAACAGTATAAAATGCTGTGTCTACCAAAACGTTGCAGATAAAACGCTGCTTTCCCCTCACACACAGGCCTGCCCAGTGTGTGTGTGTGTGTGTGTGTGTGTGTGTGTGTGTGTGTGTGTGTGTGTGTGTGTGTGTGTGTGTGTGTGTGTGTGTGCAGGATGACCTTGGCAGGGATGTGAGTTGCACAATAGGCTGAGTTAGGTGGAAACAATGTGTTTCCATCTAACTTGAGGCTGAGTTGGTGGATTCAGGCCAAGAGGCATAAGTCTCCTCATGCATGAGGAAAAGTATAAATCAAAGGGATGAGGGCTTTGACTTCAGTGCTCCTTGATCTGCAGACTCAGGGACACTTCATGTGTTGTTCATAACCAATATCATTCTTCATTTAACCCGGACCCCTCTCAGAAATTGACCATTATTTGCGTGGAGTGACAAAAAAAGTTTCAGTGGTGGTTTATGTGGATCCATTTCCTCCAGGAATTCCAGGTCAGTTTCGAGCTGAAGCTTCAGGTTCTTCCTGCTATCTGGACAAAAACAAGCCAAGTAAGTCGTGTGAGTCTTCCTGTGTGAATAGGCATGAATAAGATGTGAATATCAATATCAAGATGAATATTTTCTCTGACTATTGACAATGATCAAATAGATTCCAATCAATACAATGGAACAAAGGAGTGTTTTGTATTACATCAGGAACAAAAAAGTTCATGTCTAAAATTTAAACAAATTCATATATATATATATATATATATATATATATATATATATATATATATATATATAGAGAGAGAGAGAGAGAGAGAGAGAGAGAGGAACATATAATAACAATAAAAGTGAATCTGACACTATGGCCGCTGTGTGCAGATGTCTGCTCTGTCCTGGATGCTGCTGGTCATCTTGGCTGCAGGAAACGCTGCAGATGCTGTGGACCAGAACATTCTAACAACAACCGTAAAAACCGTCTTACAGAAGTAAGTTGACTGACAGAACAGGTGTGACCTTTGTTGAGGATCACCTGCTCTTTGTGATTGTTATTTAGATGCTGTTGTGATGCCGAATGTTAAAGGTCTGTCTCAATCTAAGGTAATAAAATCAATATAATAACAATTGTTATTTTAAAGATACTTATTTTTATGAAGTTTCTGCAACAAAGGCCTTGATTATTACTGGATGTGTATAATGTGACGCTGTGGGAAGCTGATTTTGTGAAACAACAATCAGGTCAACATTGATGTGTCAAACAATTTTTTTATTAATCCTAAACTCAAGTAGGAACACTGAGAACTATCTGTATTGATCATACACAGTGTTCATGTTGGATTAAACACAGCTGAAGGTAGGAATGTTAAAATGTTAAAATAACAGGAAAAGAAAGCACACGCAAGAATTTATTGAGAAACATGGAGACTCTGCCAGGGATTCCTCACACAGATGTGAGAATGTGGTGAGTGTGATACACTTCTTTCATTTCTGATTCTGGCTGATTTTGATGATTCTTACATTTAAGCCTGATGTTTATTAAAACTGATTATTAGAGATGGTAAATATATCTCTGTATTCTCTCTATTTCTCTCTGTAACTCTGTGTTTGTGGGGCTTCTTTCAATTTTTCAAAATTCCTGTGTTTTCTCAGTAAAAGAGCAGGAAGCAGCGACATGGTGGAGCAGTGGTTAGAGCTGCTGCCTCAGAACAAGAAGGTTGCAGGTTCAAGACCTGTTTGGGACCTTTCTGTGTGGAGTTTCATGTTTTCTCCAGCTTCCTCCCACAGTCCAACAACATGCTGAGGTTAATTGGAGACTCTAAATTGTCCAATAGTGTGTGTGCTCCATGATTGGCTGGAGACCCTCTGGGGTGTATCCCTGCCTCTCACCTGTAATGCCTCTTTGAAACTTAATCCTAACTCAAATTCCAGCCTTAAACATCTTTAACATAAATATCTTTCTGTTGCATTCATCTTTAGTTGAGTCTGACAATAACAGCTACGTCGAAGAGATCAGAGATGACATCTACTCAAGATACAATGAGTTTGATTTGAATATATCTGACCAGTTTTATTTTCTTTGGCAGATACAGAGTAGGGAAGATGTTCAGCCTGGCTGTAAACATCCCACTGGACCAGAACCAGAGACCAAACCTTACAGAAGTCTTCAGAACTGATCCTGGCATCAACGTGACAACAGTCATGAGAAGTGGTGAGGTGTACAGAGGCAGCAGGGTGGTCGCAGCCAAACACAGCAGCAGGCCCTTTGAATTCGCAGAGTCTCGTGTTGTGGACTACTTGCCTGACTTGGTCAACGCGGGTTCTGCTAACAACACGTTGCTGTTCTATACTTACTGGTCTCCGTGTAGCGACAGATGTTCCAGCAGCGCCCGTCGCAAGAACATCTTCCGAAAAATAACTTCCATTAGGAGATTCACTGACTACGCTGTGGTGTTTTCTAAGACATACACACCCAGATATGGTGACTATATGAAGGCTCAGCTGCAGAGAAGCCTTAAGCTGCTCGGTGTTAAAGTCGGTCTGAGAAACATATTCCGCTGTGACCGTCAGTGCATGAGCTGCTCCAATCATGGCCACATTGCTGATCATTGTATTGAGACATGAGGATCAAATGGTGGTTGAGGACCAGCAAACTGCCTCATTCATTGGCCTCGTTAAACACTAAACAAACTCAACTTCATCAGTTTCCAAGGCCACAGCACAGCGTAACCCTTACTGAGCAATGCTAGGTATTAAATGATTTCACTGTGTGGTTGTAAAGTGACTTCAGGGACCTAGAACAGTGCTATTTAAATAGAACAAACCTCAAACATCAAAGAAAACGAGGATGAGTAGAAGGACAGTTTAGTTGTTAGTTCCTCTGCATCTGTTAGAACCTCAATTCAAACAGTCCATCAAACATGAAGGAAAGATTCCCAATGCTTAAAATGCACTTTCTATTCCTTTTCCTACTAGAGAACTATATAAATAAGTAGTCATGGTTTCATATAATAACCCACTGGGAGTCTTTGTAATACAGGTGGTGGTGGAAGCTTGATGGGACCTACTTTACTTTGAGTTGTAAACTAGAGGCAGGAAGTCAACACTAGTGATTCAATCCAACATGTGACACCTTCCATTTCTGTCTGACTCCAACCAGCTGATATCTCTGTAAAGCAGCTTGTTCTCCAGTAGAGCAGCTGTTATCAAACACATCTACAGGCATTCTGTTCTGTTGTGGAATGCATTTCAACATCTGAATTCTTTCTGATTAAAGCTTTACCAAGCATCAACGCTCTTCTGTCATTTTATCACAACCTGGTTGAAGTTCATATAGTTTTTACTTTACTTTTTAGCTATCGTATTTTGTTTTAATTATTTTTATTTCATTTTATTATTTATTTATACTCTTGCACTTAATACAGCTTTTATCCCAATTGTTTTATTACGGTACATTCTTTTAATCCATACTTTTATTTTGGTTTTGTCCCATATGTTTCTGTATGTTCATTTTTATCTTTTAATGTTCTTATATGATTCATCATGTTTTTATCCCATATATCCCAGTGTTTCCTCAATGGAGGCCTCCACTTGTTGCAGATGGTGTTTCCTGACATGCAAATGGAGCATGTCTGATTTAACAGCTGAAAGTTATTTGTCAGATTTTAATGAGAGACAGTGAACAATGCTCAACTCAAATTTATCCAAAGTGCTGTACATTGTATTTATAATAACATTAATAATATGAATTGAGATATAAAACAACAGGAAGAAAATAAATACTACAGGTTCATTAAAACCTCATTGAGGACTGGAACATCCACCGGTGGAAACAGGTTCTTTAGCTGCTTCAGTAAAGGTTAAAAACCACATAATGAGTTTAAAATCCTCATACAAGTCAAGTCAACACATGTAGTAATAAGTTATTTATGTCACCTGTCACTGTTTTTGTCTGGTCAACATAAATTTACACTTTCAGCAAACAGAAAAGCCTCAAGTTGGAAAACCAGGATGAATAATTGGTGAATGACTTCATTTATTAAAATAATTAATTGATTTAGATTGTCTCTCCTCAGCTGCAGAAATGTTCATGTGTTTTCAGTCTATTCCATCCTCTCTGCAGACTCAGGTAGAAACACACACACATACACACACACACACACACACACACACACACACACACACACACACACACACACACACAGCATTTCTACTCCCGACATGTGGAGTGGAGGCTGTAAAGTCTGTGGATCAGTGTGACCTCCAGGTCCCTCAGGAGGACCGGCTGCTCCTGGTCCTGTCCCGGCCCAGATGGGGTGTCTGTTCCTGGGTGGAGCGGCTCCTGACTGACCCCTCCCAGCAGCAGGCGGTGGAAGTCCTCTCTGTCCAGGAGCCGGTCCATGTTCTGCAGAAAGAATCCTTCACAAAAGCTGCTGAGCTCAGCTGCTCCATGATGCTGCAGCACAGACACAGAAAGATCAGTGTTATT
>CM060462.1:730000-745000 GCA_030544235.1 Lepturacanthus savala | reverse complement strand
CTGTCTATGTGGAGGCTTTTAAGGGCCACGTGTTGTCCTTTCATACAGTAACACTGAGCCATGTTCAGCATGAAGCTCCAACCTGAGTCACAGAGAGGTGACAGTGCAGCACAGCAAACGTCAGAGCCGCCCAGCGCCGACTGCCGGGGTGAACCGACGGGTGTCTGGCCGAGCAGCCGGGGACCTGCGACACACACAGGAGCACACGTTTCAGATTCTTCAGTCACACACACTCACACACACACACACACAGAATCAGCTGAGCCAGATTTTACCTGCAGGTCCAGGTGAGCTCCAGCCTCTATGAGCATCTGCACCAGAGCTTCGTCTCCTGCAGCAGCGGCGTACATCAGCGGAGTCATTCCCTACACGAGCAAACACACGTTCTAACTTATTCTTCCTTCTTCAGATAGATGTGATACCCCAGGTGGCCAGATGGCTGCTTCTATAACAGCAAACTTTATATTTGGACATTTATTTTTGACATCTGCTCCTAGGCTGCAGGTGTGGTTATTACCAAATGTTCTGCAGATGATTTTTTGGACCAAGCTGAGTTGAACAATGAACTTCCAAGTGTTCTTTTCCAAACAACTTGGAGTAAAACATCAGTAAACTGGTTTACGCATCATATTTTAATCTTTCCACATGACACAGACACAATAATACGTCACAACCTGTGATTCCTGTCACTTCCTGTTGAGGATGATGAACATGCATTTCATCATTTTGCACAGAGATAACTGGAGTTTTCACTAATTATTGCAAACACAAAATTTGGATTAAATTTTGACTAATAACCATGATAGACTGTCATAATATTGATATATCATTATGTTTCATGATGACATCATCAACCCTGCTCACCTGGTCGTCCATGGTGTCCACCCCCTCGGCCCCCAGCAGCTGTGTGGCCTGTAGGACCAGGTCTGCCCGGCCGCAGGACAGCATCCTGAAGCCCAGGTCCAGCTGGAACTTGGCTGCAGCGGCTTCTGCATCCAGACCCTTAAAAGACTGGAAGCAGCACTCAGACCTGCAGACAGACACAGGTGGAACATTTACTGGTTCAGCCTCTCTGGATAAATCAGCTGCTTCAGGTGATATGAACAGTCAGCGAAATGGATGTTGTGCATGTGCATAGTCAAAGGAGGCAGGAATAAATATATAGCAAGAAGGTTGTAGGTTGTGGGTCTGGGACCTTTCTGTGTGGAGTTTTCTCTGGGTTCAGACATACAGCAAAGTGTCCAACAGCACCTCCTTCTGGCAGATTGATGCAACTGCAGCTGCATCATTTTATTCAACAACTTATTTTACACTCATTTTGACTGTAAACGTATGAATTTGATTTGAATACTGAATTGAATAGATGCACAGGATATGTTTGGTCCTTGGTTTTCCATCTTAGTTTTAAAAGAACAGTTTGGCCCCAAACATAGAAATAAGGAAATAGATAATAATAATATGTATGTTAATAGAGAGGTTCTCTCTTGTCTTTCATCAGCTCACAGGGTCTTATAGCTTATTCATATTCTTTTTTTGGTTTATAAGAGGTTGCCTAATAATAAATGAGTCTAAATAATTTGATTTAAACATTTCATGAAACATTTAAACCAATTGAATCTTTAAAGACTTGACAGACTGATTGACTGATTGATTATTTACCCATTTTATGAAAATCTGTACTAACTGACAAACGCCATCAGCATGCACATAAGAAGTGATTCAATAAATTCAAATGTTTGTGTTGTCATTCTGTGTCCACCATTTCATCTGCAGCGAGGTCCTCTTGCTTACTTCAGCTGTCGGGGTTCACAGTCCAGTCCTGGGAGGAGCTGCCTGGCCGTCTGTCTGACGTCATCGCTGTCCACCAATAGGCTGCAGCGATGTTCAGCGTGCACCACGGCCACCCGGATCCACTCCATGAGAGGAGGAAGGAGCAGGAACGGCCTGGAAGAAAGACACGATTTTTCTTTTTTTTCTGAGCTGTGCTTGATACTGAAGATGGAATCAGGTCTTTTCCCATTTTCATGCTCTGAACTGACCTGAAGGTGAAATTAGGTCTGAAAATATTGAAAGTTAAAAGTGAAGTGTGAGCATCCTAAGACTTCAGTGGATAGAACAATGCAAAGCAGCTGTGACCATTAATAAATCGCTCTAATCTCTGTGATGCAGCTTCAGAACTGCTTTAACATAGAAGTCAATGGGACAGTGAGTCAGCACTTTCTGCTCTGTCGGGTCATTTATGAAAACAGAGAGTTCTGCTGAAATGTCAGTATCATCAGTGGAGAGAGGACGACATCATCTGCATTCTGATGTATGAATGAAGCTGTGGCAGGAGGATGATGATGTGCTGAAGATGTTTGATAAGAAATGTGGAAGCCTGAAACTACAGTGATGTCATCATGGACTCTCAGTTGATGCTGTTACTATGGCAACTCTGGAGCAGCTGAGTTGCAGCCAGTAAAAAACACTGAAGCACTAAAACGTCAGAAGTGAGATACGCCCCAAAATTTCATCTTTTCACCGACTCTATACCCTACTACTAAGTTTCACCAGTGTGTGAGTGTGTGTGTGTGTGTGTGTGTGTGTGTGGGTGGGTGTGTGGGTGGGTGGGTGTGTGTGTGTGTGTGTACGCTCCAGGACATGGACACTCGTAATTTATCGACATCATGGTATGAGTCAGTAAAGTACCTCTCTCTGCTCAGTGTCATTGAAGCAGGCTCCAGATTTGGATTCTCCAGTGACTCCATCTGTGGACTGGACAGGAAGTAGTAGAGCGTGCGGATGGCGTCCGGCGCCCAGGATACTGACGGCTGATTGGCCGAACGAGCAGGGCTGATGATGATGGGACTCGAGCTGCGCAGACGTTGCATGTGATGCATCGCTCGAGACACCAGGTCACCTACAGGACAACATGGAAACAGTTGGTCCAAACTATTAACTATGATATTTATACATTCATCAACATCCCACAGTGACAGAAAATACATTTACAGTAAGTATCATCATTGTTTTATTCCCTGACTCAACACAGACACAAAAACTAATCTATAAGAAATAAATATAATCAAGACTAATCAAGACACATTTAAAATACTATTACATAAAAGAGTAGCCAGTACTGATGATCAATGATAGTTGAATTGTTGTTCAGGTAACTCCTAATATATCTATAGACCAATGTAGGAAAAAAAACTGTTTTATTACATTTTCAGCTTTCATATAATGTGTTCTCTCTTATTTCAGTCCTGTAAAGTGACTTGGAATCACTAGATTTCCCAATGAAGCCAATAAAATGACTTTATGTCCCTTATTTAATTATACTAGTGAAAATCAGAGGTATTAAATAAAATGCATGATAGTTCATTGCTCCTGTCAAAACAGATTACACTGAGTGATGTGTCTCGTCAGCCTCTTTGTGCAGTTAACGAGTCTATCAACAGGACGTCTATGGTCCCGTTAATGAGTGTAACGGGCTACGGTGGCCTGCAGGGTGTGAAGGTGCCCTTGTTTTCTGGATACAATCCTCAGGTTGTTATGTAACGAGGGGCGGCTGCAGAGACTAATGATGTGTCCCAGGAGCCTGACACTGGTCACAGTTTAAACAAACATGCACACAATGCACAGGAGCTGAGTGTGTAGCAGTGACACACACACACACACACACTTACTGAGCTCGGCAATGCTGCCCACACAGGTGGCGAGCAGTGACTGCTCCAGCGTTCGCAGCTCCAGTTGGATGTAGGCGTCCTCCCGGCTCTCCACTGAATCCTTGGGAACCTTCATGTACGGGCTGACATGTGCTGGCAGGGACAGCTCACCTGAACACACACACACACACACACACGTCAGTATTCATCTGAAGTGACTAATTACTGATTAGAGACCACTGATAGAACAGAATAACTTCTTCATCCTTCACACCTTATTGTCATTGGTAGATGAAGGTTTGCTTTCTTCATCGTGTTCATCTGAATATTTGATGTGGTGACGTGTCACTTCCTGTAATTTCCGTCACTTCCTCTTATATCTGTCACCAGGTGAACATGCAGCATTTTACTCAACACGTGTTTCAACTTTCTGAGGTGAAATCACAAGATTTTTTTTTCAAATATCAGAGAATTCGTTTTAATCTGACTAGTTTAAGGCTCAAACTGGTCTCTGTTCAGGTTCAACGTGACAATTGTCACAGCTCTAAAAAGAAAAGGATTGATGAGGAACCTCAAACACCACAAACCACAGCAGAACTTCAACAGCCAGACCTCTGACCCTCTGAAACACACCTCAGCTCTTGTCTGGACTAAGAAAGAAGTCTTGGTTCAACAAGAAGTGAGTTAGTGTGGCAGATAATTGGTGCTGGTTACTCTGTTTACCCACAGAGAAGGAACAAGCATCTATTCATGATTCACAACAGGGGACCAGTCTGCTGTGGACAAAGCACAAACCTCTGTTTTCTAATCCTTACCTGTGTTGTACTAACTTACCCCTACACACACACACACACACACACACACACACACACACACACACACACACACACACACACACACACACACACACACACCTCTCCTCCTGTCTCCAACACTGGCTGCTCACATCCAGAATCAGGAGTGATTAAGTCATTTCCTGTGACTCTCTGCGTGTGTGCTCGTGTGGCTGAATCGAAACAGAAAGCTTTACAACCATCCTCAGAGAAAGAGTGTGCATTTGTGTGTGTGTGTGTGTGTGTGTGTGCGTGCACGCTTGTGAGTCCCAAATGAAACAGAGCCACAGTCACCGGTCCTGGAAACAAATGCTCTTTTCTGCTGCATGGTTTATAATGCTGCGAGTGTTTGAACAACAGAACCACAGAGGGGTGAAGACAGGGTGTGTGTGTGTGTGTGTGTGTGTGTGTGTGTGTGTCTGTGTGTGTGTGTGTGATTTTCAGGATCACCTCGGTTGTATCTAAGACCGAATCGAGTCTTATCAAGATGAAAACTGACAACAGCTGCAGCTTGCCACTTAGTGGTAATTATGATTATAAATATAATAGCTGTGGATTCATTTTCTGTTGATTGAATCAATTAACTGGACTAATTGTTGCAGCGCTACATGACCCTGCTCTGTGGTTGAAGCCTTCTCACAGCAGAATCAGAAGGATTCATGAAAGCAGAAAGTTGTAGAAAGTTGTTTTAACTGTGCAGAGACTGAATCAGACCTGTCAGTGAAACCAGCAGCATAGAGATGGACAGATGCTGCTAAATAATGATGCAGCTGTTGTCTTGGTTTAGTAAAAGCTGCAGGAACATGTTGAGTTAGTGATGAAGTGCAGACGGATGGATGCAGAAAGTGTCTGATACGGAGTCAGAGAGTAACCCACTGATAAAGTTATCTCCATCTGGCCTTAATGCTGTAAAACAGCAGGAGGTTCAGGTGGTGGCTGCAGAGTCCAGCAGGAATTATACCACAAATATAACACCACATGTTACTGTTGTTATTACCAGGAGACAAAACCTTTCTGCTCTGTGAAGCTGAAAAGAGACACTGAAAAACAGTTTTAACAATAGACTGTAGAAGTTTGGGTTGGAGCATTGGACTCAACACGTTTTGTTTTTCAAAGAAATTCCAAGATATAAACGAGAAGCACAGTTTAGGTGTTGGAACAGCAGAGAGCAGCAGGAGAAATAAAGCGATGATTTAATCAGATGTCTGCAGACATCAGGAATATCAATGAGCAGAGACCTGAGGAGGATGATGACATTACAAGACGACTGTCAGGACACGTCTGATCACGTTTCACTGCTGGAGTCGGTTTTTATCCTGAGATCAGCAGAACTATTTGGTCACTTGGTCCTGGAACAGTGTGTGTGTGTGTGTGTGTGTGTGTGTGTGTGTGTGCAGCCTGAACCACAGAGAGAGCTCCTTTGTATGGCGTGTGGCAGGTCAGAGGCTAACAACACTCACTCCTTCACTTCACCCGCTGCTTCCCGTTCATCCCCATGGGAACGGACGCCGTATATCCCAGCATGCAGCGGGGCTGCAGCAGAGAAACATGGTGGCTTTATGATGAACCTGAACCTGAATCCAAGGTGATCTGGATTTGATCTTTCTTGGAATAAGGATTAATACTTATCAGTATAGAAAGCATCTGTATGTTTAAAAGATAAATCAACTAAAGACAATTTATTATCTATTCATTATTTGGTCTTTATTCTATAACCAATGACACTGCTGCACCATTTGAGTTATTATATTACATTATTATATTCAAACCTTATTGTACTTACTGGACTTTCCCTGTGTTTTATTGTTTTATTGTCTGGTTTCATGTTCAGTGTAGACCTATGGACCATTCTGTATGTGCAGCCTGTACATATGGTTTTTGACTCTAAAGCTGACGTTGAGGTAATTGAATCATAATTCACTTTCAGTCTATAAACACTACAGAAACCAGAACAATAGACTAGAGATAGATCAATAATTTATAATTAATTTGTGTAGTTATTAAATACTGTGTGTGCGTGTTTACGTGGCTTTTTTGTAATATTATGTATTATTGTTGTTTTATGAATACGCTGTATCTAGTATTTTTATTTGTTTACGTGTATTTATTCATGGTTGGAAACATATTTGTTGAATCTCCTCGCTTCATTCATTCCAGGATCTGTTTCTGGTGTATTTTATATGTTTATTCACTGGACATGTTGGATGCATTTTGATTTATGAACGAATAAAAGTATGAAAACACATGAGAGAAGTCCTGAACTTGAACTCACCGTGTGCGTTCCTCCCGCTCATCAGGTGCTCGCAGCCCTGCAGCAGCCCCCACAGCTCCGGGTCGTTGTTGACGGTCACATCCAGCAGCTCCGCGGTCACCGGGACGCAGGTCATCCCGCCGCCGCCGCCGCCGCGCTCCCCCTCCTCCTCCTCCTCTTCCGCGGTCAGCCTCGCAGCCTGCAGCGCGCGTCCTGCCACCTCCTCCGCCAGACTCTCCACGCACGCCGCCATGTAGAGGGCGGCGTACTCCTGCACTCTCACGGACACGCGCGTCTCCACCATCCACCTGAAGAAGCGGCCCACGGAGAGCGTCAGCCCGCACGGCGCGGACCTGCCCCGCCGACACGCCGTGTCCCCGGAGGTCATGCGGTGCAGGGACACCGCCTTCACCGCGGAGGAGACGCATCTCTCGGCCAGGGGCCAGCTGAGCACCAGCCGCGCCGCGCTCTGCACCTCCAGGCGCGTGCACCGCCTGTGGACCTCGCTCAGGCGCTGCGCCTCCCTGGAGATCCGCAGCAGAGCCCTCCGGAGCAGGACGGACAGCCGCTGCACCGCCTCCGCGCTGAACGACGCGTCCGAGCCGCCGACTTTACGCGCGACCTCCCGCAGCTCCAGCTCGGTCCAGGGGTACTCATCCAGCTCGGGCAGGCAGGGACACCTGGCCAGGACGTCCGCCGCGTCCTCCGGCAGCGTGCTCACCGTGTCCCAGCTGCCGTTCCTGCTGCACAGAGAGGCGGCTTGTTGCCAGCGGGGACCCCGGGGTGGAGAGCTCGCGTGGGGCTGAGACCGACGCGACCTGCCGGAAGACGACAGGCTGAGGGACGGGCAGGGGTCCCCGGTCACATAGCCCGGGTCCAGGCTCAGGTCCTCCAGGGGTTTCACCACCACACTGCTGGACATCATCATCATCATCATCAGTCTCAGACTCAACACTGTCCAGCTGCAGCCAAAACTCACCAACTTTAACCAGATGTGAGGATGGAAAGTCCTTCACACAGCGACCAATCAGAGCAGAGCAGCTGAGACTGAGGCCGTGTCGCGCCGCCCCGAGGTCAAAGTTCACAGTATGTTCACAATATATTAATAACATATTAATAACATGTTCACAATATATTCACAACATATTAATCACATGTTCACAATATATTCACAACATATAACATGTTCATTACATGTTCACAACATATTAAGAACATGTTTGCAGCATAACATGTTCAGGACTTATTAATAACAGGTCCATGACATACTAGCATGTGTAAACATTAATAACATCCACAACATGTCAACTTTATATTAATAGCATGATCACAACATACACTATTAATGTATTAACGTCACAATAAAACAGGTCTGAAATATGCAGCTTTATTTTAGAAAGTCTTTCAGACACTAATGAATGTGAATGGATGTTGGTTCATTCTCTAGCAGTTGTTGTTGAAGGAAGTGGAACACGCTGTCACCACGTGTGTGAGTCTGCAGCCATGATGAAGTGGCATGTTTTCAGCTGACGTGTGAACAGAACATGCAACGTCCTGCTGAACGATGGATGGACGGCGACAACAAGCCTCAGGATCCCATCATGGTGTCTGCATTCAAACTGACATCAACCTCCATCATCAGAGCTGACGTCAGCCTGGTGCCACACCGCTCAGCTGATGATTATCGTGACAAAAGGAGAAAAGTGACACAGAGTTTTCTTTATTTCAGCTCAGGTAAAATGATGGCACAGACACAGAGATGGGTTATATTGTTGTTCAGTGTTTCTATGCTCCAGTATCACATCATCACTCTTTTTGTCTAGCAGTAAGTGGGAGGAGCTAACTAAGGAGTGGGCGGGGCTTAGGAAGGGTTAATTAGGGCCAGGCATAAAAAAAGAATAATACAATTTAGATTTTTTGATTAACTACAATCCTCTTACTTTTTAATGCCTTGCCCTAATACTACATTTATTTTTCACTATACAAACTATAAAATTAAATTCAATGATGAAACAATAAGCACAATAACTGTCCTCTGTGTTTTATATCAAACAAAGACGAGACAGGAATCAAGAAGAGAAAAGTTGTATTTTTTCAGTTTCATCGACGTTTAAACTTCTAACAAACGACGTTCCTGCGTATTTCAAAGTAAAATCAACATGTAGCCAGAATAAAACAATAGATTTTCCTTCTTTTCACTAAACTTAAGGGTTTAATGATGTCACACTTACATGTGTCACTATTGTTTAAGGTTTTGACATAAACCTTAATTATATAACTGAGAACATGTTCACCAAATTCAAGATAACAGCCTTTAATTAAATTAATAAGACGTTGAAGATTTCTAATAATGAATCTAGAGGTTTAAAACTCGTCTGCCACATTTCTGTTCTTCTAGGTTTCATCTAAAGGACACATCCTCAGACTTTAACAAACAGATAAATTTATTTCTACCTTCAGATGAAAACTGGTCCTAATTGTCACTTCTTCTATAAACTGAACATTTCTACACACAACAACAGAAGCTGGTTCATCCAGATTAAATATTAAAAAACACATTTCAACACTTCGTGGAGCTCAATGGAAATTCTACAGAACTTTGAGGCTGTGGTTGGAATTAGTATTTTAATGCAGTTGTCTTGAGATCACGAGTTCATTAACATTGAACCTGCTTCTATTTCCTGTAACCAGCTGACAGTTTACGTGTCCTTTCAAAATAAAACACCTCTGTGTTCAAGGTGAATAAAATAAAAACAACAAAACGAATATTTATACAAAGGCAAACATGTTCTTTACACTTTAATGATTAACTGGAGAGTTTCATCATTACAACTATTCTTTAGATTGTAAGTGAAATAATATAAAACATAAAAAAATAAAAGCTGAACTCAACCTACTTACAACAGAACAGATTGTGTTTACATCAACAGAATGAAGGTTTCACTGAAGCGTTTTATTCTGAAAAGACACCAACGTCAGGCTCATTGGAGCTGATCAATGAACATAATTCACTTGTGATCTGAAGAGAACAGCATCAGAAATAAAATCTGCCCAGAGCCTCCGTAAAACACAGCGAAATATTCCAGTTCTTCAAAAAGGGTGAACACAGTTTTTAATCACCTGGATGTTTCCTAAGAGGATAAAACAATAAATTACTGAGCTAGAAAACACTTATTGGAAATGAGCTAGTTTCAATGTGTACAATCATAACAGTGAGCCAGCTCACCATGTCAGAGTTAATGTCCACTTCAACTCGAGGAAGTTGCTTTTTTCTTTTTGTTGAGTCAAATCGTGACTTCCTCTGTCTCTGTGCAGGTTCAACATCTCAACAACGTCCACAGAAGAACTGAAGCGATTCAAATAAGGCAGTAACATTAGTACAAAAAATAAAACTGTAACTCTGCTAGCAAACACTTTACAAAGGCTGACCAGGCAAACGCTGAGTTCACTGACCAAACATTACAAAAAAACTACAAAAGTGTTTGTTTGGTTCTAAAGGGCGACACCTCAGAGATCCTGAACGCTTCCGTCTGCAAGGAAACATGTGAAAAACCTTCCAGACCAACAGGAAACGTGAACCTGAGCCCTGAAGATGCCACATGTGTCTCCTGTATGAGGAAAAGGAATAACTAGTTATTATATTTTTATTTATTTTATTTTTTATTTATATTTCATTAGATATACATAATGAAATATGTTGAGGAACACTCAGTGGGAGTGAGCTGAGGTGATTTTTCAGGGTTTAAAGTCGTCTAATAATCAGATAATCCCTGTGTCCGTCACAAATAAAACCATGTTTGTCGACAGGTGGAGTTTAGCAGCAACGGTGATGTCTGCTGTTCTCAGGTATTCATGTTTTCAAGTATTACACAACACTAGAACTTTTTGCACAAACCAGCTGGATTTTTCCTGCTTTGATGAAACGCCTGCAGATCATATCAGTGATATCAGAAATCAATAATATCCGTGGCTGTGGATGTTACCATGGAGCACTGACGTGTTAAAATGAAATTCTGGTTTTATTTGAAGCTTTACTAACCAACTTACTCATGAACTAACTGCAAACATCTTTAGGTGACGTACTTCTTTTACAGTGGAGCTCCACTCCTGACTGGTCTGCAACATCCTCATCACTCTGGTGATACACTGTTGATGTCACCATGTTCATTAAACTACTAATGAAACCCGGGTCCAGTTTCCAGCTGCAGGCTTTGACTGACGCCATCAGACTTGACGAGTCCATCAGGTTTGTTTGCCTGCTCTGCTGCTGCAGACAGTGGATCATTGACCACTTTGACTATCCTGCCACCTTCTGGTGCAGCAGTAGATGATTATTATATCTAATTATATCCAAACTTCCTTCCTGAAAACACTTTCTCACAGTGGCAGTGGAATAAAAAAGGGGTGAATCTGGTTTCTTGTGTATTTTAGTCTCATTAGAGGGACTTTACCTCATGTTCCACTAATGTAAAATCCATTTTAAACACAGCTGCAGCTCTGCAGGATCCTTAAAGTTAGGATACATTAATTTTTTTCATTTGCACTTGTCACAAATAAAATTACTTCCTACTAAACATAAAAGTAGCGCAATTTCCTGCTTTGAGTATTTTACGGCTAATTTTCCAAAACTAATAATACTTTTTATTAGTTCTACTTCTTCTACCTTCTGAAGGAAACATCCAAACAAACTATGAGCAGATCTGGTTTTAGTTCAACATTTAGTGAAACTTCTGAGACGCTTCTGCTTTTATTTTGACTCATTACCTCCAGATATCAGAGAAACTTAACTGATATGACGACGTTGCACTTTGACCTTCACATGCAAAAGCATGAAAACACGTTTTAAAGTCAAAACTTCTTCTTAAAGTCAGATACTAACATTTCCTCTTAAAGACCAACAAATTAAATTTACCAAATGACATTGATCCTGAAACTGACGACACATTTTTAAGCGGTTATTGCTCGACTCGCCTGGTTTAACGCTTTAACATCAAAAACAAACTAAACCGCCTGATTTCAACTTTTTCATGAAACAAACAAGTGGAAAATGATAAAGAGCCACATCTGTAAACAGTCTGATCCGTTCACTGCTTTCACACACACTTGTGATCTGCGTTTTCATGAAATGTCAGGAGCCTCTACAGAGTCCTGGTTCTGGTCCCTGCTGCTGGGCAGAGCAGAGGCCTGTTCCAGCAGATAGACCAGGTACCGGTCCTCCGCCTGCTCTGCTGCCGTCAGAGACTCAGATGGAGCGGGTGAGGTTGAGAGAGTCCTCGCGGCGCTGCTGGAGGATCGGTCAGCGCTGACTGTCACATCCCCTGTGGCGTCTTCTGACAAAAGCACGTTTGTGATCTGTGCATCAGGCCGTCCCTCATCCGCCCCTGGGACCCCTGCTGCACTCCCTGGGGGCTGGTACGGTGGAGGTCCGGCCAGCGGGGACCCGTCGGGGGTGAGCGGCGCCCGGCTGTGGATGATGACGGGGTCCGGGGAAGGCAGGGGCGCCTCCTCCTGCTCCTCGTCTGCGGCGTGGAGGTCCAGCGGGTCCTTGGAGGGGCTCTGGTCCGGGGAGATGGAGTCAGGCTGGTGGGAGATGATGTGGAAACTCAGACCCGCTCGGGGGATTCTGCTGGCGGAGGACGGCTTCCCCGCCGAGGGCGGGACTGGACTCAGCAGCAGCGGCAGCTCCTGGCCCAGAGGTTTATGAGGAAACTCATCGGGTTTCCCTGGAAACAAAGAAGAGTCTGAGAACGAATCCTGGTGACGTTAGTTAATATCAGATAATCACGTGTTCCTATGTTTGGACGAAGCAGCTCAGGTGTTTCAAAGGCCTTTACACACTCACAGACTTGTGTGTTCATGCTAAGTTCATGAAAGTTTATGGGCGTCCTGATGGCAAAGGGCTCTGATGCACCCTGTCTGTACGTCTGCATGGCATGCAGGATTTGTTAAAGGGTATTACCCACAATTCACAGCGTTGTCACCTACACAAGAGGGTCTACAAAGAAGAAGTGGAAGTAAACACCCACAGAACTACAATGAAGGGAAGTTTGCAGGTGCTGTCCCATTCATCTTTACACCTTTTTAACCTTTGACCCCTCCTGCACTCACAGCTGACACCAGTTAAGTGTGTGAGGGCTCTGGGCTGAGTTTACAGGGAGAACTTTGAAATTCAGTGCTGGTGCAGAGGGTTTTTTACCTGGAGGAGGAAGGTCCAGCTTCATCTTACGCAGTTCAGACATGGAGGACTGCAGCTGCTCCACGATCACATCATCGCTGTAGAAGAAGGTCTGAGCGATCCGCTCCTGCAGGAACTCTCTGAGCTCCTCCAGGGACATCTTCAAGAGACGCTCTGCACACACACATAAAATAATGGAAAGATGCTTCTTCTTCTATAATCCAGCAGCAACACAACTCATATTCATGCATATTTAACATTTGAGAATCTGTCCCTCTACATATATGTGTATATAGTTATTAAGGTTTGTTTTAATTTGTTCTTTTTTCATATTGTTTGTCGTCGTGAACTTCATCAAATCCCTCGTCAGTGAAAAACCAACTGAATGAACGTGCCTCTGATACTGATGAAAAAGTATTACTTATTTTCAAATAATACTTTTAAACAAACTTGTAGTTTAAATATTTTAGATTGTGACAGTCATTGAACTGCAGAAACTGAAGAGATGTAAATTTGTCGTCACGGTGAGGTTGCCAAGCAACCAGCAGACTCCAGGAAGTTACTGCGTCCTGCCAAGAAAATATTCTGGCACACAAACCAGCAGAAAAGCCACGGATTGTTGAGTTGTTGAGCTCAGCTAACCCACAGACCCAGTAAAGGTTCTGTCTCTGAAATATTTTTCTAAGTGTTGAAAATCTCAACAGTTGAATCCATCAGCAGACGGTGAATCAACTTCCTTCGATGGAGTCGTGGCCCCGTTCTTACTCTTGTGTATCTTCAGGATGGTGTAGGACATGGCGGTGAGGAGCCGCTCTCCCTCCAGGATGAAGATGTCCCACAGGCGGAGGGTCAGGGTGAACGGCGTCTGCAGGGACACAAGGAGACGTTTGAGTTGGTTTGGTTTCTACACGTCTGCAGCTCCTTCTGGGCCCGAGTCAGCGAGGGACGTTTGCTTCCAGACCTCAGAGGTTCGCCGGCCTCTCTGAGCCCGGAGACGACTCAGCGGGACGGAGAAGTGCTGACAAGCAGCCGAGCGCCGCCAGACCACCGCCACAGGATTGCAGGCCTGCGAGGAGGCGACTAGCAGCAGCTGTTAATGTTCTCTCTAATGTGCCCAGCTCACACAACAGCAGCTTTATTTCTGATGGAATCATAGAAAAAAACTCTTCTAAAGGAAAGTGATGCATTTTTGTTTTAGCCTCGAAAAAGAGTCGTCGATAACTCATCATGAAACATCCATGAATCAACTATTGATGAGTTAGAACATATCTTCCTCAGCATCTAGATACTGGAGACTGTTTTATTTACAAATGTTCATGTTCCCTTCATGAAAAAATCCATATTATCCTGTACTTTACGTAATAGTCAGCCTCAGCCGTCCGTTGTGTGTGAGACTAAGATAATTAAAGGTGTGTTTGACCCTGGGCAGCGTTTGTGTGTGTGTGTGTGTGTGTGTGTGTAGCCTCCAGCCAATAGTGCACTCATAGTTTTGTCTTTTCATACTTGTGTGTCACTATTTATGTGACTGTAGTAACATATTATTTGCTTTTACATCACTTTAGCAGAAGCACGTCCCAAAAAAAATATCAATAAATAATAAATCAATAAATAATAAATCAATAGCCATTTCACATGTTAAGCTGCGTTTAAATAAAAGTATTCCTGCCTGAAACACAATGAAAAATAGAAGATAAAAACTTATTATACCTCATTGTAGCTGCATCTGGTAGATATGTATATTTATCTGCCTGTTAATAATGAATTTACTGTGATTTATGGCATTAGCAAGTTTCCCATCTCACTTCCATCATCAGGTCATCAGTGTTTTTGGTTTACACTGATATTTAATGGGACTCTAAAATATGTTGACTCTAAAATATACAGTTGTGTTCAAAATAATACAAAAATTATAATAATATACTATATTATATATTATTATAAAATAATACAATGTGAAGAAAATGTGTCAAATTATTAATTACTTTACAGAAAACAAAGAAAAATTAATATTAGACAATAAAAAGCAGCATCTGCATTTTCTTTAAAACTATGAATCATGTTTCAGCCTCACGATTCCTCTGAATTTCTTGGTTT